>JASANE010005511.1:0-48298 GCA_030248225.1 Trileptium ribeirensis | reverse complement strand
ATATACGCACTGCATCAAGGCGTACAAAAAGACACGGTATCAAAACCTAAACCAAACATCACTAAAATACTCCTAAGTTATAAATAACACAAAAGCAATAGGACGCGATTTTTAAACAAAATAAAGTTGTTTTGTGATACACACTTAATCTTCAAGACTGAAAATTATAGGTATAACGAACTTTTTATTATATTGGGTTCAATTTAAAAAGTTACCATGTTATAAAAAGATAACACAAAATTGGGTTTCATTTCGGTCTAAAGGTCGGCTTCGGCTCAAATTATGCGTCTCGGGCATGAAGACAGAAAATACATATACTTTTAAGCTCTGTATTACCCTACGGTCGAAATAATAGATCTACATTTTATATGTGAGTAATTTTGTTTTTTACAAATGAAATTTTTTTTATGTTTTTCCAAATGTGGAAATTTTCTGAAGACGTCTCACCGCAAACATAATGTTTATATATGTACAAAATTGTAGACTTCCACTGAGGCTTATAAATTGTAGATGATTAAAATATGGGTAAAGCCTAACCGTGATAACAGTCAAATTAATCCACCGAATTTCCAAAATATGTGAATTTGACACACACCAAACCGTGCCTCAAAGCGACAGCATCGTTAAAGAAATATATACACTGTTACTCATCCCTTACTGTTAATTTCGGGTCCCAGTTGTTACGATTTGCATTCTCGTGGAGTGGGAACACGGCAAAATTACGATGGGAGCCCTGTTGAAAATTGCCGCAAGAACCTAATTCTTCGCTCACTCTGCCACGGTAGGCCCCACAACAAAACTCCACTTTGTGCGAGCGACAATTCGAATGTTCTCGCCACCACGTCACAACACGTGTTCCGCGGCATCACGCCATTCCAATGTTTCTTCGATTTTCCCATCTAGGCGGACGGTGTATGGTTGTTCATATGTTGCCAATTCAAGGAGTTCTGTACATTTTTTAAGCTGTAATGTATTTTAGCTCAGGAAAAAGCAATATTTTAAGTTCCACCTTTATGCAGCAATAGCTAAATGATTATTGTAATTACATTGACAGATTTCATACAATGAAAAGCCTCTATCCTAAAGTTTGGACTTTAACAGTGAATGAAATTACCATTATCGTAGTTATCTAAGAGCTCCAGGTAGTTCCAAGAGCAGATGATAGTGTGATGCTCTTTCTGATTCCCAATGTTAGCGACCGCCATACGTCGCGGTCGTTTTCGGTCTTCCTCCAGCTTTATGACCCACATGAGCTTTATTTGCTATAAACGTTACTTCCTCTTTGGTCTCTTGGACTACAGACTTAGGTAACCATCCATTGTCTTTGGGCCAGTAATTTTGCATCATATCCGTGGTTTTCAACTATCAAATCCAGACCCCAGGTTATTGGATCACCAAAATTTGCATCCGATGTTCGTGGAACATGAAATTCAGAGCCCCTGGATCTTGGAACGCGAAACCCCGACTTCGAGGTTTTTGAATACTATGTTTTTTTGAAAATTTAACATCCCAGATAATAAGGTCCAACAACATGGGGGCATAAATTTGGTTTTCCAAGAACATGAGGTTTCGGATTTGATGGTCCAATTATTGACCATATTGTAAATGCAATTATTTAACATAGGTGACGAGTGAATTTGGTGGTCCATGACCCGGTGTGATTTGTTCTGTTTATGAATGATGCCTCACCATAGGCCGAACTAATGCTTGCCATACAGCGGGCGATAATATAATTTTAGTCTGAAACTGTAACATTCCTCTAGCAGAGTCGACTATCCTCTATTGTTTGTAATAGCAAACAGCTCTGGCAAAAATGCGTTTCATCCCTGATGTTCTGGAAATTAAAGATGGAAATGCAACCAAGAACTATTATTTTGGAGGCAAGGCTATGCATGAGTCTTCTAGGAATCATTCATAGATTGTGACTGACATATACCATATTAAATGAGATACGCCATAAAATCTGCAAAATCGGAAATCAAATTAAGAACAAATCTAGTTGCTTAGCAAGCGTTTGAAGAAATTACATTATATTCATAAATATTACAATTATTATTGCAGTTCTTATAATTCAGTATTATAATTCCAAATGATGGTAATATTTTATAGTGTTCTTGTACGGCTTTGCGTATCTAAGTATAATCGTCCGCATATATCACCTCCTGTTGTACAACAGCGTTTGAACAACACCTTGTTTACAGCAAAAATCACGTAGAATTTTGCGATATAGCTCCTACTGACTCGAATTGTCTAAAAAATTAAGATACGTGTGATCTTTTGTGGCATGCCTTAGGCAATGATGCCATACTAAATGTCGGCGCTATGAAAAATAAGCCGGAACCGCCTTAATTATACAATCAAATCTAACTTAAATTCCATCTTATATTATGAACTATAAACCTGTTAACGATTGTTGAGGTTTAACTCAAATCACGAGCTATCTTAACCTTATGAGTGGAGGGCATCTGAGTGCACAGCAACAACATTTATCCCAGCAATTGTGCTCACGTTTGTCTTTAGAACCACGAGTTGCTGTGAATTTTCAATTCACATTCATTAATTTAAAATAAACTATAATACAAAAATCTATTCTGTCGCTCGTAAGGTTATACTTAAATCAGATAACTATACTTTCCTTTTTATGAAAATTGTTAACCCCCCACTCCAAACGGCCGTCTTCCCGCATTTTAAATGGTTATTTCCTCTACTCCAAATAAGTATTGCCACTTACTTCCAAAAGTAATTGTCGCTCCGTTCCCAAATTCCTTAAAACAGGCTCTGACTTAATTTATGGCGCGCCATTAGTTTTGATTTAGTGAACAGAATGCCACGTGATTTGGGTTAGTTTGATGGATATAAATATAAGGCGTTATCACAGGCCAAAATCATCATAAATATTACTGTTTTTGTTATATAACTGCTGAACAAGCATTTTAAAGTGTGTTCGCTGCATAAATTCAGACAGTATATATGCATATGTGGTCTTGATACCTTGCGATAATACATGGTAATAAACAGTAAAAATCCCAGTTTTGAGTCAAATCATATGAACTTAGGCAACTCATAAAGCACTTAGTCAAGTGATATGCACTAAGTCAAGTTTTATATGCGCTTATTAGCTATTATAACGCGGTAATGATGGGTCTATTTCGTACAAGCTTAAGCACCATTAGGCGATAAAGAAAATGTTGTGAGGTCCTGATCGCATATCATTTGAAACATTTGAAGGACGGTTTAGGTGTTTTTATGTTTTACTCACTCGTCGTTTTGTTAGATTTGATTGTATACCTAAGGCGTCTTTCGGCTTATTTCATAGCGCCGACATTTAAGATGGCATCATTGCCTAAGGCATGCCACAAAAGATCACACGTATCTTAATTTTTTAGATATTCGAGTCAGTAGGAGCTATATCGCAAAATTCTACGTGATTTTTGCTGTAAACAAAGGTGTTGTTCAAACGCTGTTGTAACAACAGGAGGTGATATGCGGACGATTATACTAAGATAATGTGTACAATAACACTATAAAATATTACCATCATTTGGAATTATAATACTGAATTATAAGAACTGCAATAATAATTGTAATATTTATGAATATAATGTAATTTCTTCAAACGCTTGCTAAGCAACTAGATTTGTTCTTAATTGATTTCCGATTTTGCAGATTTTATGGCGTATCTCATTTAATATGGTATATGTCAGTCACAATCTATGAATGATTCCTATAAGACTCATGCATAGCCTTGCCTCCAAACAGTTCTTGGTTGCATTTCCATCTTTAATTTCCAGAACATCAGGGATGAAACGCATTTTTGCCAGCTGTTTGCTATTACAAACAATAGAGGATAGTCGACTCTGCTAGAGGAATGTTACAGTTTCAGACTAAAATTATATTATCGCCCGCTGTATGGCAAGCATTAGTTCGGCCTATGGTGAGGCATCATTCATAAACAGAACAAATCACACCGGGTCATGGACCACCAAATTCACTCGTCACCTATGTTAAATAATTGCATTTACAATATGGTCAATAATTGGACCATCAAATCCGAAACCTCATGTTCTTGGAAAACCAAATTTATGCCCCCATGTTGTTGGACCTTATTATCTGGGATGTTAAATTTTCGAAAAAAACATAGTATTCAAAAACCTCGAAGTCGGGGTTTCGCGTTCCAAGATCCAGGGGCTTGAATTTCATGTTCCACGAACATGGGATGCAAATTTTGGTGATCCAATAACCTGGGGTCTGGATTTGATAGTTCAAAACCACGGATATGATGCAAATTTACTGGCCCAAAGACAATGGATGGTTACCTAAGTCTGTAGTCCAAGAGACCAAAGAGGAAGTAACGTTTATAGCAAATAAAGCTCATGTGGGTCATAAAGCTGGAGGAAGACCGAAAACGACCGCGACGTATCGCGGTCGCTAACATTGGAAATCAGAAGAGCATCACACTATCATCTGCTCTTGGAACTACCTGGAGCTCTTAGATAACTACGATAATGGTAATTTCATCACTGTTAAAGTCCAAACTTTAGGATAGAGGCTTTTCATTGTATGAAATCTGTCAATGTAATTACAATAATCATTTAGCTATTGCTGCATAAAGGTGGAACTAAAATATTGCTTTTTCCTGAGCTAAAATACATTACAGCTTAAAAATGTACAGGACTACCTTGGAATTGGCGACTATGAACAACCATACACCGTCCGACTAGATAAAATCGAAGAAACATTGGAATGGCAAGAACTACATCCACAGGAACACGTGTACTATCAACGTGGGCAACGTTCGAATTGTCGCTCGGCAAAAATGGCCAGTCTATGTATCCAGTACCCGGAAGTGGGCAAAGTGAGCAAAGAATTAGTTCTTCGGCAATTTTCAACAGGCGGCTCCGAGTGACGGTGACTTTCCAGTCTTCAGCTCCACAATCAATCATCACGAGCTGAAAATAAACCGATATTAACATAAATCATGGCATGTATATATTTCTTTTAACAATGCTGGCCACTTTGAGGCCACGCTATATAGCATCAATAGGACATCACTATATTTTGGAAATTCAGTGAATTAATTAGACTGTTATCACCGTTGGGTTTACCCATGTTTTAATCATCTACAATTTATAGCCTCTACGCCAGTGGAAGTCTACAATTTTTGTACATATATAAACATTATGTTTATTGCATCAAGGTCTATCGTCTTCAGAAAATTTCCACATTAGGGAAATAGTAAAAAAATTTCATTTGTAAAAAACAAAATTATTCACATATAAATGTAGATCTCTTGTTTGTTTACGACCGTAGTAATACAGAGCTAAAAGTTTTTATATGTATTTCTGTCTTCATGCCCAGACGCATAATTTAACCAAAGCCAACCTTTAGACCAAAATGAAACCCAATTTTGTGTTATCTTTTATAACATGGTAACTTTTTGAACCGATATAATAAAAAGTTCGTTATACCTATAAATTTCAGTCTTGAAGATTAATATATAGCAAAACAACTTATTTTGTTTAAAAATCGCGTATATATTGCTTGTGTTATTATAACTTGAGAATTGTTAGTGATGTTTGGTTTAGATTTTGATACCGTGTACTGTACGCCTTGATGCAGTGCGTATACTGCATAGCTGTGTGCGGCAATGGGTAACCCTGGGTACCCGAGCCCCGGGCCAGGTGCAAGTTCAAATATTGAGCCCTCTGAAAGCGGGTACCCGCGGGGGCGGGTCACCAGCGAATAGTGGATACCCGCGAGCTCCTGCGGCAGTCATAGGTCCACATTCTTAACTACAGTTTTAACACACTTGTATTGTGTTATGTTTCAGCATGTTTGATCTGTGTCATACCACATTTCTTCCAACCTAAGATTTCATGTTTAGTCCCCTGATATATTTCTTCCCCAGCCATATTTTTTCTCTCTAAGGTGTCATATTTCTTGCTCTTTCATGACACGCGTTATCATTTTACGAGATCTGATATCGGTGCTATCTGCTATACCAGTAGCAGCTGCGATGATTTGTCTCATTGTCTGTGTCGCCGTGTTGAATCCAATAGTACTGCATTGGTAGTTCTAAGTAAGTGAAATTTATTCGATTCTATAATTACATTTCGTCCTTCGATAACCTGCACTTTGCGTTACCCAACCTTCCGCAATTTAATAAGCTATCATCCATGTAATTGCCAATTTCATTACTATATCAATAGCAGGTGCAATGCTTAGTATTGTTATCTATCTAACACTATCAAGGGTCGGCGCGACCGATGGAAAAAATATTTTGCCAAAATTCTAAATCGACCATCACAACTAAATAAAATACCGCATTAGGTACACTATGTCCGTTACTCTTAATTCGCAAAAAATGGCAGCTAAGGGTATGTGCAACACCGTAAATAAAACCGTAGCAGGTATGGGTGTGTCGTATACCGTCAGGTATTGATTTACGCTATGGGCGTGACCCTGACTGTCGATACTGTATGACTGCGGCAACAGCGGACAACAGTTCCAAACAGTAGAGACATTATAATGTGAACACCGCACTGCACTTTGTTACTGTGAAACAACCGCATGCGTTAAAATTCCAAATTCGGTTTAAAAGGCGTGACGTCGTGTTGTCGTCATAGAATTGGCAGGCGAGGTATCCTAGATTTTTATGCAATGATAATGATGATGAGTACACTATTAATGCACTTTACATTCAGTAGAGGTTTCATATGAAGTTTCCAACTTCCAACTCCATGGCCACGATGAAATCTTATTTCGTATTGTCGCGGTTTGAAGTTGCATGTGGTATTCGACAGCTTTATATATTAAGTTTTATGGTTAGTTTTTGAACGAATGTGCGAGATGCCTTTCGGTATTGCACGAGAGAGGTTGTTTAAAAGATGGAAAAGTTCCTTCAAGGGATGCCGTCTGATGAGTGTTTACTTAGGCACTAGGATGTGGTCTAAATTCGCATCATATTCTCCGTCGCATAGCCTTGACAGTGAGAGTATAAGGTAAAGAATCCATTATTATGAAGCTAATTGCAGTAAGGATGATTTAATGTATAACCGTAATAACCTTCCATTCCACCGACAGAGGTCTACAATTTACGGGAAGACTGAAAAAATTTTAAAAAATACGGATCAAATGGCGGTTGACAAGCCTCGAAATTCCGTGGGTATCCGCAGGGTCACAAATTTCTGCACGCGCACATCTCTGGTATACTGAAGAATCAATATTGAAAACATATTTGTCGAAACTACGAGATAGCCAAAAGCAATATTTCGGAATAAGATTGGCTCATGTATATTTCGTTGCTAGCGTTTATGGCTTTGGAATGGGTGACTCTATTTTACTCAGGTTTTCACTGCGCACTTGTCGCTGCTATAAAAGGCGGATACTGCTGAGTTCACCACGATCTCATATATAGGAACGAAATATGTATTGAAAACATTTTTCGGGCATAAATCGGATGAAATTTTGAAGTTGTGTCTGCATTTTTGCAATGAATGATCCGGTCTTTTCGGTGCAGTATGAATTATTTATATTCATTAACCAATTTGTTAGTTGTCTAAGATCTAAGCAGTGAACACGCTTTTGCACCAGCTAGCCCAAACTCGACGGTCCAAGCGTAGCATCTAGCTGAACACGTTCATACTCAAATTTGTTTGTCACTCGTTCAATGTTTGACCATCAACTCGAGGCGACACCAAGAAATAAATCTAGAATGTATGATTATATGCTGTACGCTTGAAAGCTTAAGTAATTCTCAACTACTGCATGACCTTTAGTGCGCCAAATGCGCGAAAACACCCGATTTTAGGATAATCCCTAATAGTATTTCATAGCAATAGCTTCCTAGCTGTATCTTTTACTATTTTTGGGTATGTCTAAGCTAACGGTACGACGCTGACGGTCTAGTAAACAGGCTTGAAACCCCAAATGATAGCACCTTTTTAATTTAATTCATGTTGCTGAGATATCTTGCAGTAGTTCCCGCTCAATCTTCATATCACAGTAGGGATATTTATTTGACACATGTTGTCATAGACAGGACATTGGACTCCGCTAAATTATGGAAGAAAATTATATGAGCAATTTCGAGTATTTCAGCGCCGATAGTGAAATTTCTCAAGGAATAAAAAATAGTTAACTTTACATAAAAACACGAAATTTTACCTTAAATAATAGGATTATGACACCTATCTACCACGAAAGCAGCTCGAGGGCAATATTAATAAATTTTGCAAGAATACATTTCTTCCCTCTTGGCGTGGTTATGAAAAATATTACGCGTGGTACAAATATATTAGGTTCTATCAGAGAGAGGGAGAGAAATCCACCAGAACCGGAGAGATAATGAAGTTTGTTATTATATGCCTGGCCGATCCAGGTATACGAAATTAGAGGTTCGTCTGATATTTTAGTAAATAAAGATGTGGATCATGAATGCCTTACATATAGCCGGAAGCTGGATTTTGCATTATTATATGAGCAGTCTGTAACGCCGTTTGTAATGTAATTGCCATGTATGTTTATTATGAAACGCTATATATTCTTTCTGTCGATGTTAGCCAATCCAAATTGGAATTTTGATACGCCAATGAAGGTTTTCATAGAAATTCAGTTCTAACCTGAGGGTGACCTTGAGAAAATTCATATCAGGGTATTTGGGTATTGAGGTTTGTTATTGGGACAGAGATGCAATCCCGACGCCCTGTCTGTTATTTCCTAGGACCAATCATTTATTACTATGTATACTAATAAGCGTATGTAGAACTTTTGTTTTCATTATTTTGTGAGCCTTGTCGCCTAAATCTTAGTTTTCATTTTACACAGTAGGATAATTCAGCGATCGAGTTGTATTTCATAATTTTATAATATTGGTACCAGGCTCAGCTAATACCATGAAGCTGGTAGCGTTCCAGGCTCAAGTATATACAAATGCTTACCGGCCAAATGTATATTTTTTCTTATCTGTTTTCGTTCTTCTCTTAAATTTGCAGAATCTAAATTTACTGACCCTGTAGTCCTTGCAGTCTAGTTGTTGGTATGTGGTAGGCCAACTTTCCATTTTGCTATATGCCAAGATTATTAATATCATCTTTTGCAATTATGAAATTATGCTTTACTGCTAGCTCTGCTAACAGTATTTTAGGTGATTCAACCCTGCTAAGGTTACTGATTTCGCTTATAATTCACATATCTCCAAAATGGTGTCACCGATTTTAGCAAATATCAGAGAATTGTGAAATCTTGATGGAACAGCGCAAGTAAATTCGGAAAAGTTTGCACTACAATTCTAGATATTTGAAATGTTTATTTCTTTGTCAAGTAAGCAGGCCGGGTTTGTTCATTTATAAACATATTTGCCCGAAATCTTGTTGTAACATTTAAATTGAGATGTACAAGCACCTCTGTTACTCACACTTCGGCAATTTGTGTACTTGATTAAAAAGCAAACGAAAGGGGTTTAAAATATCCCAAATGTTATTGCACACTGACTATAATTCCTAAATCCTGCAACGTTTTGATAGTTTCATATAAACCGTTGTGAAAGTTTTAGTTTTAGCAATTAAGGAATGGATCGCCGCCCAAGTAATGTCGAAATTTTAGCAAATTGTGGGATCGTACTTCCTCCGACAAGAACTGGATAAAATGTCTAAAAAAATTATGCACAGTGCATACGGAAAAAGATTTTAATAAAATTGTAGGAACGAGAGCAAAGGATGAAGCATAAAAATGTCGGGCAGTGCGTGATTTTATAAAAAAGATTTTACATAATGATCTGCCTGCGTTGGGTCAGCCGTGACCTCATCAACATACAAAATTTTACACCTGGCCATTGCGCGGCTGTAACCGAGTCGGCCTGAGCACTCTTCTCCTGTTCAGCGCCGATATGTCTCCTTCAAAGAGCCAGAAATGTTACATATATATCATATGATTTTAGCTAAAACATCACAGATTTAATATAGATCGCAGCATTGCTTTTGCCTGCGGAGGTGGGCTGATCGAAGTGGCTTCGGTTTGAAAATTTCAAATTCCTAACCTCTGATCTCTACTACAATGATAAGGCAAATATCATGTTTACCAGTGTTGGCAAACATCAAAATTCCGTGCACTGCAATTGCAAAATGCTGTGTAAATTTAGGAAAACTGCAAAATTTCGAGTTTTCATCTCTTCTAGTTCAACGAGCCGGTTCAATGGTCCTATCGATTTGGATGTAGACCCGGTCGATGTGAAAATTTGGAGTCCGAATATCGATCTGACGTGGCACATTACTATTTATGCTTGTGCCGGTACTGTGACAAATTATTTAAATTTGCCTAAGCAATAAGTTAAATTCTGAAAAAATCTTGATATCCACGACTTAGCGCTCAACTAACGTGAAAAATGGATCGTTACTTACCAAAGAGATAGGGAAATTGCTTAGGAATTTTTTAACGCTTGGATAAAATGCTTACCGATCGTACAGCTTGGTCCGTGCGTAGCATTTATTCGGAACATAATTCCAATGGACGAGGGCTGAGATATATTGTGTACTGAAATGTCCGCAAAATCTCATCATATAATATTATTTAAAGTCATCTTATCATTATTCAGCTGACTTTACTTCATTACCCTAATTGATTCGGGAAGTGGACGATGTAATTATTAGCTATTCCTTGAAGACACTGCTCAATTTAATCGGGAACATTATGATACATCAGGAATGTGGAGTGATATTTAATGGTAGCGGAACTCTCAAAGAATACCATACAAATGTCTTGAAACCCAGAATATAAATGTGACGGTAACGTAGTGCGTTTCCAGGCTATGGGGCCTTGAGCCGGTAGACAATAAGAGCGATATACGCATTGAGGACTTACTTGAATCTCCAAACCATGATAGACAAGCACACTAACGAGAAGAACTGCTGTAGACAATACGATACAACTTTTCAACAGATTTGATACCAACAGGCTCTGAAACACACAATGTCTAAAAATAATGCTAAATACGCATACGAGATTGTAAAATCTTAAACCTAGACACGACAATTTCAAAACTGTTAAAACTCAACTTTTTTGGCTGTAAAGTTTATCTCATAGCTTAATTTTTAAAACTACTAAAGCTGATTTTTAGTTATATAACTGTTTGAAATTATTGGAAACGGAGAGACCGTACCGAACAAATTTTCTTAAACGTAACTTAGCTTTCAACTGTGCGAAAAATTTTCTTGTATGTCAATGGTATGTGTCACGAAATCATGAATAATTGGATTTTCGTATATTTTTGTTTTCGGATAGAAACAAATTCTAATTGCGTTTGCGCTTGCCCAAATGAATTCCTGCCCAAAGTATCACAAAACCAATGCCAATTTGTAACTTTGGGATTATGGCTACTTGAGGTCCACCTACATATAAGTTGGATAAAAGAATTTAAAAACTAGTCATAATCCACTCATTGAATGCTACATTAGTTTGCTGGAATTGTTAAGATGCATAATATTTCTTTTGCCACAGCAAGAAGAAGAAGAAAGTGGAACAGCTCCTATGCATCTCTTACTTCTATAGTATTTGAAAAGGTGCCATAATTGATCCAATCAATATACAAACTGACAGACCGTTCCCCATGGAGGACCGCTAATAAACTGGAATCCATTAACTGTTACTCATTTAAATATATCTACATCATAACGCGCGCAGGAATTTCGCGTATTCAGACGTACGCATCGGCGGCATATTACTTCGCTGTTTGGGCCCGGGGTGGAACAACAGTACAACACCATATTTGGCGCTAAAACCAGCCCCAGATTAACCATTATAGCATGTAACTTATTTGTCAATGGTAAAATTGGTTTTCACCAACGCACGTAATTTTATGTGCTAGCCAGCTGCATGAATGTCGCTCTAAGAACAGCTATCATTATTGTATAAACCAACTCAACCTCAACTATTAACTACAAAATACGTTAATTTTTCTGTTACACACTATTATTTGAAAAATTGCTTCAGAAATACGGCTTAAATTTCTTCGATCCATACGCAATTACATAACTTACATAACCTTGAGTTAATTTCATGTCCATTTCCTCTTTTTAGCCGTCTAAAACCGGTTACTACGTATGGTTCAAGAACATTATTTAGGCTATACAAAATGGCTTATTGTGAGACAGTAAACTATTTTCGGGCAGAAACAAAGGTCATGGTTGTTACTTAGCTTCAGAATATTTTTGTATTGCCCGAGATACATTAGGCGTTTGGCTATAAAGGTGCAGGATCAATAAATAATGGGCAATACCACGTTGTTTACTTAGTAATCATATGAAGATTGTGCAACTAAAAAATTTTTAGTAACTCATTCTTGCCAATAGGGGGATCGAGTGGTATTATCCACCCTGCGTCGTCGAACCTCCCCTTGGCACGGATCCTCTTTTAGGTAGCCCGATCCTGAAGAGGATCGGCACCGCAGCCCTATTCCTCTCCTCGCCGACGGTGCGCGGATGGCTGTAGCAAAAACTAGGGTAAACTGGCAAAAATTAGGCAAAATTGCGAGTTCATGAAAATTTCAGATATATGTCCCGCCAGTTTACATGTCCTGTTTACACCGCCGCCGCCCGCCGACCGACTGAAGGCAGAATCCCCTCTCGAGGACCCAGCTGCCGCTACACTTCAAAAAATTTTCATGCAGTGCCTGGCAAATAAGGATATTTTATAGTTCATTAAATGTTTAGTAATGGTAGTTATAAAACTAACATATGCTCTTGACAGCAACAGCATTGCACTGATGACAATATCTGATAGTGTTTGCAACGTTGCCGTTCAGTATCCTGAATGAACACGTGGTGGAGGGCGCCGGCAGCTGACGAAAAGAGGGGATTGTCGCGCAGCCTTTACAGCCGAGGGGGAAGGAAGCAGAGGGCATTTGGCAGCGAGGAAGAAGGTAGCAGCCATCGCGGGTGGGATGCCCTTCGGCGTTAGAAGGAAGGATCGAGCCACCTGGCAGTGGGGCAGAATTTCGCGCTGAGGGGGGTCCAACGCTTCACAGGGTAACAACTGCTACCCGCTATGAGCTTCTATTTGCTTCAGATACGAATTTGCTGTGAAACAGCAATGACTAAAACTCAACAGACACTTCGCGGTAAACACTACGTGAATATAAGCGCCCATAATATCAGAGGCGCACGCAGGATGTGGACAGGGTGCCGCTCCCTTAGATCAAGAAGATTCATCAGCCCCTCCATTAGAGAAATTTTGGGTGCTCTATTGAGTAATATCTTCCGCTGAAGTATTGGAGCAATAATATTGTAACAAAGGACTATGCTATCTGTATATGTGAAACATCTGTATATACAGTATACCTACTGCCGAATGTCCGTGGTCGAATCATTTGTAGCCGAAGTGTCCGTAGAAAGAATTGTCTTGGCCAAAATGTGAGGACCGAAACGTCCTCGATTCATTATAACAGCCCATTTACAATCAAAATGTTGGGTTCTAGTCTAGCTGATAAGTGTCGGTGAATCTCGAGTTTTGAAAGCCAAATTGAGACAGTAAGATGGTTCCGTGGAACTCTCAGGATATGTCTCTAGTGTTAACCAATGTCGAACAGATATGCTTTTCGCCATAAACTCTGAACTCCGGCTTCAAAAAATTATTCTTGAAACAAACATCTACCACTTAATTTTGGCATTATTCATAATTAATCTCAGGGTGAAACGCGAAGTCGACATATGATAATTTAACGAAGGTACTTACTTTAGGGGTGGTTTGTGATTTAGGGTAGATGATCATATATGACCCTGCAATCGTGTTTGTATTTCATTAAGCAATTAAAGTTTTCTAGTGTTTCATGGCTCGTTCAATATGGCTGCTGCGTGCTTCTCAGGCAACTAAACAGGAGGTGCCAGGGAGTCTACGCCACCCTCCGAAATTATGTTGCCCCCTGAGAAAACTGTTGAAAAATATTAATCTAATTTTCTTGAACACCAAAGTGCCTTTCATTTGCAACAGACAAATATAACTAGGGGAATTGAATTGAATGTGTTTCCTGTGCTTATCAGCGCAATGTAAATTTCGTGTAATGAAGCATTTTATAAACGTAAGAAATTTCGCACACCCTGAATATGGCTTGCTCCTCTGAAGTAGATGTCTGGCTGTGTGCCTCGTTTCTCTAGACCAAGTTACAGTTTGCAAAACATGAAACCAAAAATTTCATAAGTTTTAACGGTACATTCTGACAAATACTAATGTGGTTGGCTCTTAGAACCTCACTCCTAAAACCGCAAACATAATAGTAACTTTTGATACGCAATACAATGGCCAGCCAACAGCAAGAACATCCCAGATAACCTCGGCTCTTAAAAGCTTCAAAAGCAACAATAAATTGCTCGTTTGCATGCTTTATCATTCATTATTTCCTAGAAACTGACTGTTATACTTGTTATAATTTTAAGGTTTCTTTGGCGCTTTTGCAACGCCTTGTGCGAAAATACCGCGGTATAAATATTATTACTATTTTCACTCTTGAAACGCAACCTTACATTATTATGAGCTTAAGGGATCGGAAGAGCCTAGCCGAGCGAGCCGGATATGGCTCACAAAGAGCCGTGTACACCCAGAGCCTCAAAAATCTGGCTCTTTTTCACCTCTATTTTGTGCTTTAAGCGCTGTTACTTTTGAAATTCACAGCAATACTGCAATTTAAAATATAATCTTAATAATTTAAAATTGGGTGAACTTACAAATATTGAAAGAAAACGCCATCAATAGATTTTGATTCGGTTTTGTTAAACTTCGTTTAAATAATTTAAAACTTTTGTTCCGCAAAAATTTTCAGTCTAAGCTGCCGTGCTCTACTATCTTCCGCCCCACAATACTATGTACAGAAAATCATGAAACATTTTGAACATATTAGTGTTCTATTCAGTGCCATTACAGTGTACTCAGGAAACATTTATATATGCTTACATTTTGTTTCACATAACTTTTGACGAACGTGTTATACTGAAGTTAAGTACCGATTTTTAGCATGACCGATAGCGTAACCACAAACAGTAAAGTTGAGGTGTCCGCTTGACATGTATATTATAAATGTGAAATGGAAATATAACAGCTAATTGATAAAACAGGAGGACCGACATTTAGAAGGGTCCCCGCGTGCTAAATACTGGAGCTCATCGCCGCCGTGATTTCCGCAGTGCTTATGCGGCGTTCACGCTATAATGTCCCCGCTGTTTGGAAGTTTTGTCCCCCTGTAGTCGTGATCCTACCATATACACAGTCAGGGTGACACCCATACTGTAAATCAATTGCCGAGGGTGTACCACACACCCCTAGCCACTACATTTTTTCTTGACAGTGTCGTACACAGCCATAGCTACCAGTTTGGAGCGAATTAACTATAACGGACACCATCTGTAGGTTATGCGCTTTATTAGTCAACTGTCCTGTGTAGTTTTTCTAAATTCACGATATTTGTATCTAGCCCAGATGAACATTGCTCAAATAATTCCGAACAATGTCAATAAAATTGCGAGATGACACGGTGTGCCTGACACTGTCGAGAAGTGGCAATACGAGAAACTAGCTACCAGGGGCGGACCCAGAGGGGGGATAGGGGGGATATATCCCCCCACCAGAATTTTTAGGAAAAATTTTTTAATTCCAATTGCCATTTTTTTTAATTGCCAATTCGTTAAAGTGAGTTCAAGCACTATTGCCTTGTTAAAATAGTGAAATAGCCGAAGGGCGGGAAAAGTAACATTGTAAAAAAATATCTAGACAAGAAAGTGTTAACTAGAGCCGCTAATGGCCATGTTACGCATTTTAATTATGCATTTTCAATACTGTGTTTCATCACGATCGCACTCGTAAGTTAATGTAGGCTTTATTGCACATGTGAATATATACTACATTATTTTTGTTTTATGTTATTTTTAATAAAAATGTATATATACATTTTATTTTAAGGGAAAAATTGATTATGTGAGTTCATAGGCAATATATCGTCAATTGTCAATATGATGCAATTACAAGTCTGGAGTCAACCAAACACATATTTCAAACATCAAAAATTTTTGGTATCCCCCCCACCAGAAAATCCTGGGTCCGCCACTGCTAGCTACCTTTGAAACATTTATTAAAAACATGAAAGTGTCTACGACACCATGTTGTTAACAGTGTGCCTAACACTGTGTGGTGTACATAGGTTCCAAACGTTGGGTACATTATAACGTGAACGCCGCATTACGCCAATCAACGTGACAAAACTACCTTCCATTAGTCGCCAAGAAAAAATAGCTTACTTTTTCAATTGTACGATTGCCTGTTAGTTCGCCTTCAATCATCATAAACAAAATGCCGATAATCGCAAATAGGACGCTTGCATCGCTCGCTTGGCTTCGCAAATGCATCGCACGCTTTCGTCGCGCTAGACCAGCACGTTCTTCGGCCATTGTTATATGCATTTTACGACTTCCAACGGGTGTTAAAGCGATTAGGCCTGATGGTTGTTGAACGTCAGTGGGCTTAGAGCCCTGATGTACGGCGGCGCCAGTACAGTTGTCTAATTTGTTGGCGGGTTGAAAAGGTTGATCACTGCACTTTGTTAACTGTGGGTTCTGCGAAGTAAATTCAAGTACCGCTGAATATTGGCCTTCTGGTGAAATCAGCCCGGATTCTTCCTCGATCGGTCCATGTTCTCGGGTGTGAGCACTTGCCGAACTACTATCGCAACTTTCCACCGTGGCATGCTTGCCACGATCGACACTTCCCAGTCTTGGCGGCGGAGTTTTTCGGCTACTTTTAGGTTGGCCGGTTGTAGAAGCAACTTCAACATTTGTGCCACTTTGTGGAACATCGATCGATGCAGCGCGATCAGCTGATGTCACGGTAGCTGTTGGCTTTGCCAACAAATTTCCATAGCGATGACTATGATTTCCAAGCAGACGAACGAATTCGGAACTTATCTGAAAGAACTGGTTGCGTGTTAGTGAAGGCGGTGGTGGATTGTCCAGTACCAGATTACTCATCGTTGCTGTTGGCGGAGCTGCCGGATCGTTCGTCGATGCTGATTGCGATGAATCGCCGATGAAAAACGAAGACATTGCGTCGTGCGGACAGTTAGCGAACGTAGTATTTCGTTGACGACACGACGATTCAGTGTTGAGTGTTGGTCTCGCAATGTAGCTCATTGGAAAATGAGACGCGTGCGACATGTGACGTACCAGGGTTGGCCGTCGTCGCTGCGAAGCTGGAACAGAGTCTATCGCTACGCTAGCGCCGTGCATATCGCAATTAACGCTGTTGTCATTAGTTTCCATCTGATATGGGATAAAGATCCTCGCGCCACCAATATTTTGAACTGAGTTGCATAGTCTTTGTTGTGGAGCCAACAGTGTGGCCTTTGTAGAAGAGCTAAATAGCTCAAGTTGCGATGTCGGTTGTTTGTTCAGATCGGATTCAGTATTGTGTCGACAGAGAATCGGTTTCAGTTTCGATCGTAATTTTAGGCCCTCTACAGATGGGACTGCTGGTGTTAAACTAGAATTTTCAGCAGAATTGTAGGTTTCATTTGTTCCAAAATTTTGTGGGATATCTTCTGACATTCCTTCGTGGGTAGATGTCGCATTGCCCGTTGACACATCGGTTTCGTCCCTCCGTGTAGTTTCACTTGTTGTTGTTGCCGTAGTGGTTGTCACAGGATCTGCTGCTGATGGGGCCAGCTCAGTTGTTGCTATTGTTGCCGATGCTCCATTCAGAGATACTTTTCTACTATTCGTTGCTAGCGTATTGTCAGCTGTTGTCTGGTCTAATGTTGTCGGCATGCCTGCAGAGGAATCTGGCCAGTCGATTCCCGTCGACGTTGATTCCAACGCTGTTTTTGCTCTACTAGAGGCTGCCGGTGGTGCTGATCCATTGGGTGCGCAAATAACCGATGTCATTTCCGTTTCACCGTTATGGATTCCCGCCACAAAGGCATGACTTGGTGCAGATGAACATGACTGAAGGCGCCCCAGGCGCCTTAGCGGGAATCGTCTAGCAGAGCCTCCTGACTTTTTTTCGTGATGTAGTGCTTGCTTCTCAGGATCATTGTTTGTTGACGATAATTGAGCCCTTATAGACAGTTCATGGTTGCTGTAGTTCGTACGCATTTCGGCGAAAAACGGAATATATACTATAGAATTAAAGCACGATACAATGTATTTGATATATATATCACGAAAATTGTATTTCTTATACAATACATTAAATTTTATTGTCTACTAAAAATATATATGATGCAACTGAATGATTTAACTGAAACAGTACAGTTCTCAGCGGTATCCAAACGATTCTATCAAAAAAATGTAAACGACCGTCGTAAATGTTGAAAAATATATATGTATCATTTGGTGCACTTCCAGGGTGGTATGTTTTCATAGGCCGTGGAGATCGGGGGAGCGTCCCACTAGAAATATAGTAAGTTGTTCAATCATATAGGTGTATTTCGAAATATGTTTGGCCTGCCCAAAAATGCCATGTCGATCAATAATGTATATATGTATATAGAGATAAATGCTTAGGATACGGATATATAGGTCCATCCCTCAGAAATCTAGCAAGTTGGTCATGCATGTACGTATATATAAAATCACAGTAATCAGCGCGCACAAAACCGTACAATGGTTAGATGATGTACAATGTCCCCACCACACCGGAATTTTTCGATTGTATTGCGGCATTGTATGTTTTCGCATCAGAAACGGCATTAATACAATAATCTGAAAACAGCTTTCAAGCTTTAGTGACCAGTAGACTCTGCTGTCGATAAACGTAGGATAAATTTTGACATCAGCTCTAAAACTCGTCAGAGTTGGCTCAATCATTGCGCGAATGCTACTACGAAACCTATAGCGATATTTAATAGACCAATTCCGTTCACACAGAGTTTACGGTATGTTTAATTAGTGCCTGACAGATTGTTTATATATGTCTTGTTCTACCATTGAAACTAATTCATGAAATTTATCCATTGAATCCATGAAATTTATAAAATAGTTATCTGAAATCAATCAGTGAAATAGTAATGACATTTTTGAGTGCCGATGACCACTGGATCTAAGTGGAGGCAGGGATGGGTGGTGCTCTAGTGGTTCCCACACAGATATTTTAGTTGGGCTATCAAAAACAAGGATTATTAAACCGAATAAATGTTTTAAAAGTTTTGTTGACTAGGAATGGTTTTGTACGAACCCGCGTTAAAAACTTTAGGATTCTGGATTCCACTGCTAATGGATCTGCTTTTAATCATATGTTATTTAGCAATTTTTGAACATTGCACTTTAATTAACGTAGAAATGATTCGCTCCTTGGCCAGGCCATTTTTTGGCTAAATTTCTTGACTTCTAATGTAAGTGATAAGACTTTGCATTCTGGCAAAACTTCGCAAAATAACTATAACCTACGAACTAAGCTGTTAGCAAACGTTTAAATATGAGAACAAAGTCACAACTATGCAGACAAATACATTACAGTTCCATTCCATTCACTGTCTTGAAATATTAGTTGCAAAATTCATAATCGTCGAATTCTTGCGTGGGATAAAGGCAAGCTCTTTCTCAGTTACTTTATACATATTGACGATCTAATAGGTTTAAAAATGGTTTAGGTAAAAATCAAATGGTATAACCTACCAACTACGCTGTTACCAAACGCTGAAATATGAGAACAAAGTCACAACTATGCAGAGAAATACATTACAGTTCCATTCCATTCACAGTCTTGTCATAATCATCGAATTCTTGCGCTTGATAGAGGCAAGCTTTTTCTGAGTTATTTTATACATATTGATGATCAAACAGGTCTGCAGCAAAAATGCTTTAGGTAAAAATCAAATTAATGTCTGCCACAGTGCGACATGAATGCATAAAACTATTGCAAATATTAAAACGTTTTGTCGAAATATAATAGGTTTGTTGCGTATTAGCAGTATTTGGAGCAAGAAATGATTCAAGACTACTGGTTATCCGGGCGATAACTTAACAATGCCGCTATAAGGATAAGATTCAAAGAACCCAAGATGCAATTAAGTAACTTTAACCCTAAGCCAGTCTCTGTCGAGCCGAACTTCAATCCTGAATTGCGCTCACATTTCTAAGATCTCTGGCAATAAAGTTCGCTATAAAACAACCGCAAAAAGTATCCAAAAAACGCCGTCATTTGATAAATTATTACAACAGCAGTTTACTATGAGAAATATATTTATATATTTATTGCAAATATGTATAACTAATTTTTACGGGCAAGGGATTCACTTGAAATTTAGGAATTGATTTTCTACAACAAATTTTCAAAACTGTCTTACATTTAAGACTTTGTAGTTACAAAGTAAACTACTGCTACAATTTGTTTAGGAAATCGTAAAAATGCGGCGATGATGATAACCGTTCTGATGCAACAATGCATTTTTTTGTCATTTTATTAGCTGTCGAGAGTAATCCGATACAGCCGTTAATATTTTGACTGAAGACTCTTCCTTCCACCTATATGTGCATACAGAGAAATATATATCTGTATATAATTCTCAGTACCTATATATTTTTCTATATAATTATCTACATATAAAAATATATAATTGTTTGATATTTAAAAACTTTGAAACTTAAAGAACTCACTCGATAAAATAAAATCCAAACAGCTAATGCGAGGAATACAATGTTTCCTTGCGAAATTGCAAGGCATATTTAAGCGCTCGCGACGTAACAAAATCCAGATGTTTGTTATCGCAAATCTTGTCAGTGCAACCAGATATGAAATGAATATTTACGCTAGTTTCATAAATGCGCAGGCGATGTCGCTCAAAATCGGATATTTGACGTGTGCTTATTTATGCTAGATGTTTCACTACGACTTAGTGAACGGCTGGTGTAACAAAATATGGATAGCGGGTACAAAGTGTAATCAAACGGTTTCGAGTATATGAAAATCCAATAAAAAACGATTAAATAAAATTTTTAACAGTTGACAAATCAACTTGCATGTAGACAGCTTACGGACTATCATAGTAGAATTACTATTTTAAAAGTATAGACATGGCGAAATATACTTGATACCAGGGGCGCGGCGCACAATGGGCCGCCGTAATGTGGCATCCCCAATATTGCTGTAACGCCCCTCCCCGCCACTTTTGAATTCCGTACTGCGACCTTGATTGATACAGTCTTTTACTAACACCACATGCTTTAGCGTAGCGTGTAGAAATTCATTGTCCTACCGTTGTAAGTGCAAATTTCCGGCTAGGCATTTGCTAAATAAAATTACATAGCTTGTGTATGTACACAAATGACAACAGTGATAATATTGCATTGAACATGTCGATTACATGAATTGAATATATTGGATTAAATGTTTTCTGACGCTCTTCACTTCGTTCCATGTTTATAGCTCTATGCGTTGTCTTATTTCTAGAAGAACAGTCTGTTTTGATTACGTTACGTTATGAGAGATGGAAATCCTGAAATTTTAGTTGCCCTCTGTATAAAAGTAAAACTCTACTGGGTGTAACAAATATCGACTACTAAGAACTAAGGATATTTTTAGTGAATGGGATTGAAGTTCTGCGTGCATGTGATTTCACTGTGCATTCTTCCGTGCTTGAATAATAATTGGCGAATCGCAATACAAGGCGGAAACCTGTTAACATTTTGAGTCCAGATTTTGGTAACTACTTGCACAACTTAGTACGTATGAGAAAATTTGCAATGCTAATGTCATACCTACAGAAAGTTATTTTCTAGTTTGAGTTTTAATCCTTCTTTTCTTGGCCTTTACCCCTGCTTTATATCATACAGTCAATTTCATTGAAATTAAATTTTGAATAGTGAGAAAAAATATTTCCTGCAGTTGAGCATTATTAAATATATTAAGCTATTCCTCCTTAAACTCATTCGTATTTCGTACAGTCTTTAATTAACTGTTACCGCTGTGGCGGACGAAAATGGACGCGAGCCTCGTACGCTTGGCACTACGCTATCTAACAGCGGCAGAAACCTGGTAAAGCGAGGGAACAACAAAGCACGCACAAACACACGGATAGCGCATCGCTTTGCAATATATGCGCTGGCAAAAATGCGAATTTAGGATCTAAAAGGTTAATCAAACAAACGTAGCTGATCTGGTACTGTTAGTTCGGCAGAACTATACCCCGGTAGCAGCGGTCGAATATTGAAGAACGGATCGTTAACAGCCAAAGTTCCTAGAACGTACCGATATTTAAAAAGCAGCTGGAATTACGGCAGTACGAGTGTGAAATGCGTAATGAACAATAGATGTGAAACCAAGAAAAACATTGCGAGTCAGGCTAGTGTGCTTGCGGGCTCGTGGTGGACTGACAAAGGTGTCATACGCTCCCAATATTTTACATCTTTAGTGTAGTACCTTATCGATCAAGACGGATTCTTAGAATACCGCAGTGATGTCATTCATGATTTATTTTGAGAAATCAAAAGATGTCCTTATGAAATTATAGCAATACGAGCGTTTTAAATTCATAGTCACAAATAAATGTGAAATAAAAAAGAAACATTGTGAGTCAGTAAAAGCTGGTGTGCACGTCTTTGTCATATAGATTGACAAAGATTTTAGCACATTTTGCGTAGGACCTTCTCAGGAAAGACGGCTTCTTAAAATACCGCAACATTGTTCACTCACGATTTCTTTTGGGCAATCATTCGTTCGTTTGTTTGTGTGCGCATAAACAAAATCAGAGCAAAAATAACTTCAAATAATTTTGAAAAATACAACAGGTATATAAGATGTAAGAACTTATTATTATAACTATTATAGAGACCTCGTTTAAATAAATCCCTCGTTTCCACCAAATATCCGAGAAAGATTATACAATTCGAAAAGAAAAAAACGGGATTATTGTTCTCCATTTCGATCAGCAACTTGACTTGCAGACAAACTGAGTCTGTCAATATTTTTCAATTACTTGTATGTGGAAATTTATGCACTGATGCTTACACATACATATCTATAATTATCTGTAAATCTACATTATACACATACAAAACATTCATATAGATCCAACGATCCATAGGTACAGCCAGAGACATGGTTCGGAAGGGGTCTGGTAATTGGAATATGCCAAGTAGTTGGGAGATTACTGGCAGTTACTAATGGCCATCGTCTGTAACTTAACTTAAGAGTTCCTACTACCAACAACAGCCAATAGCCACGGATTGGTCGTCCCAGAACCTTCCAAACACCCCTGTCTTCGCCATAGCATATACGAGCAACAATAAATTATAATTTTAATATGTAAAGTTGGTTTTTGCGCACGGGTTCGTTTAAGCAATATGTACCGGTGCGACAAGAATAATAACAACGTGTTGTTTGTAAAATAAGCCAAGAAACGTGTTGTCTGAGGCAAATGTTGTGTTTTTTGCGAATAAGAATTAAAATACATTAATGGTTTTAAATATTAAGGCATCAAAAATTATGATTCCTTTCAATGAAACTGTTTTTCAACAAACATTACAGGTAGACGACGCTAGGGTACCACAATATAGAATCATACAATAGTTGGCAATAATTTAATAATAGTAAAATAATAAATATATAATGTTAATACGTTGTAATAAATGGAATTTTTCTGAAAATGTCCAGATCGGCAAACCTTATGGGAACAGTTCAGTGCAGGGTGTACAGCCAATATCTGTCAGATGCAGAGTTTAAGGGCTATTTGTTAAGTTTAGCTGCCGGCGTAGCAAAATATTTTGAACGTGTTATAGAAAATTAATAGTTAATTTGTAATCACATCTTGGAAACATCCAGCCGTGCCATTTGAGGAATCGTTAGTGTATCACGTCATGGAATTAAAACCATTTTAAGTGATTTCGTGTCAATGTTTCGCTTTTATCTTTTCTAACTCTCTGAAAACATATGTCAGCAGCGACACTTGCCTTAGCGTTCCCAACTACCGCAGTGCCATTTGTGCATTAAATTCGAAAAACATATGCAATTTTTATACTAAATCCCCAGATTTATAGAAAAGAAGGCAACCTCATTATGCAAATATTTACTTCTGGTATTTGTGCGATTTACATCCTTTGGCTGTGTCCAAGCTAAAGGTTCGACGTCCTAAGCTAACAGTTCGTATCTTGCGGGAGTTATTTTATAAAACAGTTTTTACGTAGTTACGCTTTATTATTTCGAATCCATCAATGCAATTTTTGGTGTAAAAACAAAAAGGTGGAGCCGTTATAAAGTCAACAAAATATATACACGTGCCAGCACAGGACACAAGTGCCGTGAATCATAATCGGGTAAACACTACAATAAATCGCACCGACTATTTCCAATTTATTGAAACGGAGCGAGCACGGCGAGTAGAATTTCCGGAATTAGTGTTTACTCGAGAAATATCTTTTCTTTAAATTTTGTCACATAACTCTCTACCAGATTGATAGATTTTCGCAAATTTTTGTTCCACTAGCAATGATATGCAGCAGCGCACCTATATCTGTATTTGCGCTGCTCCAGTGCTTTCCTACCTCAATTTCACACTGACACGAGTTGGAGACTTTTTGATTTTGGCCATTTGTCAGCACCCAACATTTTAAGTTATAACTTTTGCCAGATGCGTTGGAGAATCTTCTCATGGACAGCTACCACTTTGCTGTAATTGCATTTTATGTCGGAGTATGTTTTCAAGTGATGTGCTAAAGTTTAAAAGGTAGACACATAAAAGTGACGTTTTCAAAATTTTTACAAAGCAATTTTTAGCTTGTTCCAAGTGAACTATACGATTACAAGATTTAAACCGTTAGACACGTTTTTTCATTATTTTCACCTAAAATTGGGTGTGTTGTTAACCCTTCGGGACGGCATTGCAGAAAAATTTGGTGTATTTTGGCACCAAAAATACTCAAATTTTACAACTTTTTCAATATAGATGTATGCCGGTGCCGCGGATTATTTTTGCCCGTAGGATTTTCTCCTTACCGGCTGTGACATTTCATTGCTGTGGTATTTTTCCCCTATCGATCGACCGTAAAATAGACGGCTATGGTATTTTCCCCGTACTATTTCTTCCTCGTTGTGTTTTCCCGTCATTGGCTGTGGTATCTGTTATATACTAGGCCATGCAATTGTCATACATTATTAAATCACTGAACTCAGATTATTAAGATAATGGATCCTTTCTATTATCAGGACATTTGAAACTACATTCGGTCACCAAAGGCAGCTAATTATCCCACCTAGTGTGGTACCAAAACCACCCAGCGGGCCTTCCGAGCACATTGGCGTATTTTCCAACGTGATATCAGTGGCGGCGGAAAAATTCTGTTCCAAATGGAAAAAGATGGGCGCAAGCAGCGCGTTGTCCGCGGAATCGATGAGCGTGACAAAATGATCACATCGCTCCATTCATAAGATAGCATTGGAGGTTATATGTCTGCATGTCTGTGTATACATCTGCAGATATTCTGAAAAATTTCAAGCTCAGCGAGTCTCGAAAATACAACAATAGAAGGTCACTAGGTTGAGGAAATATGCTGTTTGTTCAATAGGAAAGTCTCAGGAATTGCAGAAAAATCTTATCACTCAAACTACCAGGGTATGTTTCATCGCTGGAGATACAGTACTGCTGGAGAACAGTCGAAAGCTCCCTTGGCAAAGCGGTAAGATTGAGATCAGATATCGTAAAGGATGTTGTTGGAAAATCAACATTCACTATCGACACTTCAAATTGTTCATCCTGGCGCGTCGCAGGCAGCCGATTGAAAGATTGAAGGAGCCTTGTATGATTGCTAAGCAAAGTTGGCATGCTGAAGTTGTAGTTCTGGAAACTGCCCCAACGCCGAGAAAGTAAGCAGGTACAAAGATACCATACTGTTATTGACTGTGATATCAGTGATTTAAAGCCAATGACGGGAAAAATACCACGGCGAATAAATGGTACTTGAAAAATACCACAGCCGTCTATCTTACGGTCGATGGGCAGTGGAAAAATACTACAGGGAAGAAATACCACAGCCGGTAAGGGGAAAAATACCACCGTAAAAAAATCCGCGACAATAGTCGTAAGAATGTGTCTATGTGTTGCCGTTAGCGTGGAATACGATCAATACTACTGTAATTGTGTGGTATGCATCAAGTAAAGATTGTTTTGAGGTCTTACAACGTAAAACTCGCTGCTCAAGATATAATGTTTCTTTATATTTGTGATTTATAAGTTTCAAAAGTTTTCGTCTCTTTGGTCGTTGCAATTAGAAATATAGAATTTTTCGGTTTTGAAATATCACAAAAATGACCTTATCGTAGCCAATGAAGTACTGTCGGCGTATAAATGCTATCAAGATACTTTGAATGTGCTCAGACACCTGAATTGGAAAGGTAAGATGGTCGCTAAGAACATAGTAGCAATATCGCTATGTTTCTCACGCTTCGGGAGTTACTAGTAGATGATAACATCAAAATTTACACCGATTTCGCCATAAACCAGAGCTATGCTGACAGTGTAAAAGCAAAGTTGATACGAGTACTCGTGTGCCTGTTTGGGCACATGCTCAAACCTGGAGCACGCACATGACGAATAGTTCCATTTCCATAACACCCGTAATACGGACAATACAGGCTGCTGAGGAATACTATTATCGCACTACTAGGAGCATCTATATAGTGAAGTCCATCCAAAATCTGTTACGGTCCCGTTTAGTGCCCGATATCCTGAAAGCTTCATGGTTCGTTTTAGATTTGCTGCCGAAATTACTAGGTGCTTTCTTTAGAAGAGACTTCTTAATTTGTTTATTGAACAGTGGGCGCAGTTATCGAAACGACTAAAGTGTTTCCTTTGTTGGGCTATGAGCTGAATAAACAATTAAATGGCACGTTTCCTTGAAATCGCTCTAGCTTATCCGCGTTAGTTGATATCCGTAAGAAAAGTAAGGGATTTGTTGACTCAACGCTAAAACGGCAAATATCATGGCCAGTTTCACAAAGTCGTTAAGCTGTGAAATTTTTGTTCAGGTTGGTTAATTGGGCAATAGTGACATGGGCGAAGAAATCATGCCTCGAGTACGGGTCATGTAAATTGAGCAGCGAATGCCGCTAGCAAAGGATTTACTATTATTAAGCAAAATGCGATACAATATTTAAAAGTCATCAACGAGTAACCTCCAGAGCCACCAATATATAGGTTTATAAATTACGAACTTTGCAGGCCTGAAAAATACTCTTTGAGCCCGCGAGACGGTCTTGTTGCATGTGACAACCCAATTTTCCCGATTAGCCACGTGAGTAAAACTTTTTGCGCGCACACACGTCTATGTAGAACATACTTTGTTTCTGTTTAAAATGTACATAAGCTATGAAAATTTAGTCCAGTTTTGATGTATAAATAGCAGCAATAAACTCATTTAGTATTTTCCTCAGATATTAGGTGTGTTTGAAACTTCTTACTCTCTCGTTAAAAGGGCTATTACATATATGGTTTGTGTAAGCACTAAAGGTAAAGCATTTTAAGCTATCAATATAATGAAAATTTTACCGCAACAAGTTTATTTCTCGCCTCGCCATGTTACTATAAATACACCAAAATTCTAACTAATTTGATTAGAAAATATTTCTTAACCCCTTCCTTTCAACAGGATCAGAAACAAATAATTTAACCTGAGGATGCATCTAATGATGGAATTTTACAGGTTTCCGCCACTTCCAATGACGGATATGTATAAAAATTTATCAATAATATCTGCTGTTGATGATGTAAAATAAGCTTAATATATTACAGTAATGTCGCAACTAAGTAAGAGCGTATGATAATAGTGCTGCGTGGAATTAGGGTTAACAGGAAATCCTCAAACAGCGATTGTTTTGGTTTTATTATTAATAGGCAGTCTCTTGACAAACGAAATAAAAAAATACTTGACCAGAATTCTACAAACTGGATTTAGAAAGATAAATCTGTTTTGATTAAGATTGTACATTGTTTGATGAAGTAATTGCCAGTAAAGTTTTACTAACGTATTGAGAGCGAATATTGTCTTGTTGTAGAAAGTACATTTTGACTACATGGTGATCATTAGAACAAGCACAATGTGGTAGTCAAAAGTCTTACGCAGCAGCAAGGCGTACATAAAAACTTCATTTATTCGTATGGCCATGAATGCTAGCAAGCTAAAGTTCGATAATTGTAGTCTACATTTATACAGCATATGAAAATAGCTTTGAATATCTTTGCATTCTACGCTGCTGTCATTTTTAGTCATCTTACCCTTACTATTTCATTTAAAATCTATCGACTTTTATCAACATGTCTAAGATTTAAAACTTTTATAAATTTTCGCAAAATTTTCGACACTTTAACACACTTTGGCTCGATATTATTTTGTTTAAAGTATTCGGGTGAAAGCGTTCAGTTTCACAAAAAGTACTACTCTAGGAAGAAACTAGGGCGGATTTAGGTAAGCAACACACATATATATCCATTTTTCACACATTACCCTAAAAATTCATATCCTTAAGTTCCTAAAACTTAGGCCCTTCGAAACAAAAAATTACATATACAATTCCTATTTTTGTTGATAAAAAGGGGGAGTTTCTTGGACATTGCGTATGTGGATAGTCTATGTCTCTTTACTTAGGCTACCCAGTGCCGGATAACTCAGGGACGGAGCAACCATACTGGTTGACTCCTCCAGCCGGGACCAGCCTTTTCAGTACAGGCTTTAGTTAGCCTTTCCACCTCCTTTCGACCTCGGACCTCATAGGCCACCATTTATTTAATGTTTGCAAATACCTAGAATTTGGGTGGTCTCCTATTTCTAACAGGCAGCAATCGCCTCTTTCAATTTTCTTTTCATTGCATTAGCATTGTAGGGAATTTAGACCGACCATTGCTCATTGTTCATTTCTTGATCATAACATATTCAAATTTATTTTCTGTATCCAAGCAACCTGTCCGAGATTTTAACCCGTATACTGTTGCTCATTTAACAAGGAAAAATTGGTGTTCGGGTATTAATCCGAAAACCGCTATTGATCTCTTTTTTCAATTAACGCTTTTGTCTTCATTTTTATTCAAGATCAAGTACGACAGAGTCGTACTTTTAGCCTAACACTGCGTCGCTGTTTCGCTCTCTTTTCCTTTCTCAAATTAATATTCAAATTATTTAAGAAGGAACTTAATCGGCTATAAAGATCCTACCGTCCATATGTATGGGATACGTAAACTGTATCTATTCCGTACACATATATGTATGGCTGCTGTTCTTATACTTACAAATATTATCGTGAATAAATATCAAATAATATATAATAATGTAATAACCAAATATTACGCGTGCGATACGTGGATCTAATAGATACGGTATATATAATATGTATTATATACGCTCGCTACCGCAACGCTTGGTAATGTTCGCTTATATTCCGTTGTTCGCAGTGGGATACTTAGCACTGAAGCTGCTGTTTCCTTTTTCCATACATAGCATTCGCCGATTAGCTGCCTAGTTACCCGCAAAATCATGCGGCTTAGTATTATTGGTTGATTATGTCGACTTGCTTTGACATGTTCCATTATTTGTCCAATCATAGTACAGTTTGTTTTTATTCGATGACTATGCTACTAATGCATCATTTACCTTAAGATGTGCAGCAGGGTTGGATTTTGTCACAGTCTGCCTCGGCTCTAAAGCCATGCTTGGCTAGCCGCGATCAGTCAGTGTGACATTTTTTGGGCCGAGCTAGACCGTACAAATATATGACGACAATGAACAATCCCTAAACAATGGAAATTGGTGCTATTTACGATCATATATTCGTAAAACATCCTTCCAGTTACAATAGCGTAATTTTTATGCATAAAAGAGCGTGTTTTACATAGCTACTAGGTTGGCTTGTAAAAGGCACTCAAACAAAAAATTTGAAAATAGCGATATTTTACGGATTTATTTTACCTGAATTTATGGGTTTTGCGTTAATTACTACTAATCTTTGCCTTTTTTAGACTAGAACGAAATATTTTCCCTGTAACACAATCTGCTAAATTGAATGTAATAAATTTTGTTCAATCGTCCGTCCCGGCTATCAAACACTGAGACAGCCACTTCCGGCTCATACAAATATACTCGCATAGCTTAGCTATTTAATTTATTTATGAAAGGCCGGATGTCGCTGTGCCTTTTTGTCACGAGCCGGAATTGGCTCTGTGGCAGATCTGGCCCTAGGTGCACACATCTTAAGGTAAATGATGCATAATATGTAACAAGCGCAGTTTGTTGACACACAAATTCCTGCACTACGACCATATCGAAAACTTTTGTTTCTATGCACTAGATAAGCAATATACAACAGTATTACACTTATAGACCCAAAAGATTCATATTTCCAAGACAGTGACGAAGGATTGTCGGACAAACGTGTGTCATTTCGTACGCGCCGCACCTTAGTTTGAATATCCCATAAAATATTATTAGTTGAATATTGTTACTTACGAAACGGACGTGTCCGTTGATATTAATACCTAAATAGCTTCATATTAGCGAGTTTAGGCGCTGTTATAAGTTACTAAAGCAAAGTTAACGGCCCTTGCTTTCGTGCGACGGCAGCTCACCTGGGGATACTGGTAGCACTCGTCCGCTGAGGAAATTTTGTACTTTGGGGATTGGGGACTGGGCAGTGTCCTTACTAGAGCCCACGTCATATTCATAGCCCAGGGTGCCTTCCATACGTTGCTATTGTCCCTGACCCAAGCTGTTACCTTGTAAAGTGGTCTACTTTATCTGAAACTATTTCACAGCGCAGCTGGCTACAGCTGAGCAAATAAAACTTCTAAAACTTATAAAAATTCTCAAATCAATGGTTATTAATGGTAACGATTGGCGAAATTTACTACGAAATTTACAAAAGTTCCAAACTTAATTGCTTAAGTATTTTAGGAACTTTTCAGGGAAGAATTTGTTATAGACAGACCTGGTTTATGTCTACTTGCTTGCCTTGCCAGTATACTCATAGCAGTTCTGATTTGGGTAGTTAACCTCTGACGCTGAACTTTGGCACAGAGCCCTTGATTCACAGACGAAACTTCGCTACGTTATTAATGGTTTAGGATTGGGAGATCATCGTGGACTTATTTTGTTAAATCTTTCTGAAGAAGAGAGTTTCGGTGTTCTGTATTTTAAAAGCATCGTCGAAAGGTACCTACCTTAGGAAAATACATCAAGAGGCTTCGTGAACGAATCATCTTAACTGCATGGCTTTCATTACCATCAGAAGTATGGGAAATTTTGGTTAAGATTATATATGGACCAAAAGTGTAATGAAAGCAAACCGTGGCGCTATTCAAACTTAAACCCAATGACACAAACTATATTTACCTGTTATAACTTGCGTTAAATCTATATTTTTATTTGATTCCTTAAACTTGTCTTATAAATTTGCTTTATAATTTTACTCATAAACTTCTTGCGTGTAAATAAAATACTACTTCAAAACCGTGTTGTACATTAGGGTCCCACAGAAATATGGTGTCCCTTCATGAGCGTTTATGTGTTTTAACGAAAGTTGTTTAAAACCCTAAACGCGTTATGCAAAGAACTTATTATACCTCAGCCCTTGTTTATTATTCCCATCATGATTTTTACCCTTAGACACTAATATTCTTCAATTGGCATCAAAACATATGTTTTGTCTAACAGCTGAACGTATGCTCGTGCCCCAGCATAGATCATTGTGACGGCTAGCCCTACTTTAGCTTAAGAAGCTTGTCCCTATTCTAAACGGTATTGCACCATTTTGTCCTTTTCGTTACGCTCCCCTATAGGTTTCTGCTTTTATAACACTATGGCTGTCGTCGTGACACAGGCTTTGGTACTTTAACACCAAACCTTTGTAAGGAAACTTTCAGCTTATCTCCAAGCCTAGTCAGACAAAATTAGTTCAAGCAACATGCTGCACTAATTCACTAAGTGGCTTAACTTTAACCCGCATAGATTAAGTAATATCACCCTGTGCTCGCCTATGTTAGTGCTAACCCGCACTTCCCCAGGTTACCTCTAAATTTCGTCACGCAATTTTAACTTAACCCAAAGCCTAGCTTCTTAATTTCAAATCTAAAACCCCACAGTATTTTAAATCTACTCTACTGAATTAACTATATATAAGTTAAGTTTTAAAAATTTGCTCAAAAGTTATAAAATTACGCGGAATATAATTATTTTGCCTCTGACCGAGGGACAACCACTTCTATATTCGAGCAAATTTGTGCAAAGGCAACCCTACCGCTGGTAGGCTGGTACATTTAATGGTGCCACCCGTCCTTCCTTACTCAACGAACTCCCTCAGTACTTTTAACGTCGAACTCACACTCGCTACTTTTATTCGCTACGCTAGGGTAGTCTTCCCCATCCTTACCCACACCAGGTCACCGTATGATGGTCAGCGTTTAAGCTGAAGGGCAACCGAGAAACACTCATAGATGACATATATCGCGCCATATCGTTAGTAGTAACAAAGTGTAAGACATAAAATAATAACGTCATGTGAAGCTCTTGTAGCAATTAGTTTACAATTTCGATAAGCTTTTGCAAATAGCAGAAATATAACGGCTGAGCAAATTATATATCGGGCAAATTTACTAATATGCCCAATGATAAATATTTCTACTCTCCGTCCATTCGTATATCCTTCTGTCCGTCGGCTCAGTTCTTACTAAAGATCTCAATAATGAAGATACCCCCACGGGGTCTTTTACATATGATAGCCTATGTCTGGCCATTGAGTCCCATAAGAAAGAACCCTTTAAGGAGGGTATATCCCTTCCATTTTTGTGACCGATGCAAAATACGTTTTCAGTTATATCTCAAAAGCCACCCTTCACAGCGAAAAATTTTACATTGGTTTATTTTCGCCCGAACGATATTATCTAGAACTTTTCCTCCCAAACTGTGGTGTGAGACTGTATTGCATGGGACCTTCCCCTCTCCAGAACCATGCAGGAAATTCTGATTTTTAATCTAATGCAATTATTTGTTGTATCTATGAATATAACGGATTTTGAGGTAGCTCAAAACAATAGAATGATTCATTTAAGTGTGTCTATGATCTATGAACATTTTTTCGAATAGTACTGTATCGCCCGAGACTTCCTCCCCCACTGAACCTTGCTTGATTTCGTGGTTTTACATTTATTGCTATAACTTGTTGTGGCGGTGTTATAATTGTTTTCAATGTTGCTGATAGGGTTTATTCATGTCGTTGTATCTGTGACCGATGTACCCTTTTTATAATGGTGCTGTTTCTCCAGGGCCCCATTGAACCATGTATGACTTTGTGGTTTGCCATATAATGCTACAATTTGTTGCATCTGTGATTGTGATGGTTTTCGAGGATGCTGAAAAAGATGGAGTGGTTCATTTGAATATATCTGTGACCGATGTACCTATTTTGTACGCTGTACCGATGTACCTATTCTGTCAATGTACCTAACAATATTTTAACGTCATGGGGTTTCGAGGTGGTTCTAGAGCATGAATCATGGTGGCTTCCCTTGCTGCGCAGTCGTAAGTTGGCCCATGTTCTGGTATGTAAAAGCAGCAGTGCTAATCCTAATGATCTCAGCGCAGCATTAGCTACGGGAACCTAGGTAGCAATAAGTCAGTGAACAGCAGGGCATACCATTCTGTCGACTCGTAAAAAAGACTTTGATTGTGTTAAATAAATCACCCCGTGCCTATTCCGTAGCAAGTTGAACGTTTAAGGGTATTTAACTGAGTAAAAAAGCATAAACTTTCATTTACAAATTAAAAAAATAACTGTTCCGTGGTCCTGCGGAGACCCAATTAGCAGATCCAAACCTTAAGCCTATTTGAAAACGGTCGAACGACTTCCAACACAATGCAAACTTTTCGAAACAGCTGAGACCAACTTTTAAAGTTCCTAAACCAAGGGTGAACATTCAAAATATTTAATTGAGCGGCACCACGTGAGCAAAAATTTGTGACAAGCATTATTAACTATAATCTAATTTACCAATGGCACTGATATAACGTCTAGGAATAAGTTGAGCAGTGGCTAAAGCTAAATCTTAGAAGTTTCATGAAATGAAACTGAACTCTGCCCAAAGATGTGATTGCAATACGTCTAATCTGTACCGATGCGATCTTATTTGCACGTGTACTGTATATATACAGATTATTCACATTGCATCCGATTCGATCAGAATCCAATCCGATATGGTACGATAGAGAATGCACTGTTTTGTATCTGAAGCGAAGCTAATGTAAAAAATACATGCACATACAAATGTATACATAAGGTATAGAGTTTGGTCGTAGCCGGCTAAATCTGATGCACTGCAAGCAGAAATATCATCTGAGCAGATCAGAATGTGAACACGGCAAAATGGAACTAATTATTACTATTTAAGCGGTACGTACACTTATTGTATTAATTATTACTTTGCAGCAATTAAATAAAACTGGCATTGTTAGCCTGCTTTAATAATAAATGAATTACAAACACAGACAGTAGACATTGTGGCCAGTGAAATGTCATTTAACAAAAGCGTTTGTTTCAAATCAATTGCAAAAAGTATAGATTTTGATATAAAAAATCGGACTTAAGCTTTGCTGCAACAAATTATTATCCCAAAACCTTGCCTGAATACAATGTAACAGAAAGAAATAAAAAATTGCCCTGAAAACGGTAATATTTTTTAAATAAATCAGGAGAACAAACTGTGTCCTCACTACGGTGTACGTATCGAAGCAGGTTCTTATCCGCACAAGGTGCCGTAGTTGTAAGCCAAAATAAGCCGAAGAACAACGCATTAACAATAAAATCAAACTCATTGGCTTAAACATTATTTTATATCAAGTCTACGCATTGTATTTTTAAATTTTGTTTTTTACTCATTCTGTATATAGTTTGTGTATATTTATATACACCTATGCATTCCGAAAAAGAAAACACGTACAATATATATATATATATATATATTTTATCATATTATTATATAACAAAGTACTTTTTGTTTTTCATAGTATACACATCTCCATTTTTTGTGTTGAAAAAGGTTGTTTTGAGCATAAGGTTTTTTCACCGTGAAAACCTATCAGGTTTTAATCTTGTCCCGTGATGTAGATTGATGATAAAACTAAAACTGCTATTTGGCTCCGAGGCACATTACAATGTTAGCTGCTCACTAAAATAATTTCGTAAAGTTATAGCAACATTATTATAACGCTCTAAAATTCACATAAATATTGAGGAAGCCCAGATTTGAACTATTTGGAGTTTGATTCTGTAGATTGACGATAAAGCTAAAACTGTTATTTGGCTCCGGTTCACATTACAATGTTAGCCGCTCACTAAAATGATTTCGCAAAGTTATCGCAAAATTATTATAACGCTCTAAAATTCACATATATTTAGAAAGCACAGATTCTAAGTATTTAGATCCGGAGATCATTATAGCGTTGGCTACTCACGGAAAAACAATTTCGCAAAGTAACCGCCAAGTTTTAAAATTATCCGGTATTTTTTGTATATTTTAAAGTGCCCACACTATAAAATACAGTGACCATATCGAACAAACCATATTGAAATAATTTCATTCAAACCCATCACGTGGCTTTGTAAATTGGCAAAGCAATTCACAAAACAAGCTTATAAACACGTCAGTGGGAGTTATGGGGTCTCAACCATCAAAAGTTGTGTCACCGTTTTCGGTTTTTGTCTAAATTTTCATGTATTTATTTTGTTTTTATAGATGTATTTTAACAGTTGATCGGCGGTGGTGTATAAGCACTCATATTCTATTCAGCTTTCATTAATGATGTACACTGAGATAGGCTTCAATTTTTAGTCTTGTATATTCCTTGCAAACGCGTCGACTATGCCCTTATGCAAATCTGACGCAAAATTCTGATACACAAATCGTATTTGTTTTATTTTGCGGGCGAAAACTATGTTACTAACTTGATAAACATCCGTTCATAATGTTATTTTGGTTATCACTTACACTGCAAACAAGTAAAAGGTTCGATGTCTATATTTGTACATCTAGACGAAAACTGCGAGGGTCAAACAGTCTAAAACTGTAGAAGCGGCCTGGAAACATATTTCCTTCCCATCTGCGCCTATAGTATATACTTACAACTGGGCCACTGCTTAGACGCGTGCGACGGAAACAATTGGACGTCCGGTATACAGTTCGCACTATAAGTGACCTAAGTTTTTCTGATATAACTTGACCCCGCATAACGTCTGTATAAGTTTATAACCGATGGCTTTGGCCCAGGTAAAAATACCGAATAAAAATTGGTAAAAATAAAATTTGAACTGTCTATTTCAAAACAGATGGTCAAGCGTATCACCGATTAGTGCTCTTGTAAGTTGTACGAAAAGATGCTATGTATGGATGAACAGAAAGTGATCCTATACAAACCTAATTCAAATAAGGTACATACATATACCATAAAACGTCCAAAAGAGTAAATAATAGTTTTAAAGTATTTAAATAAAAATTTAGCAAAGTTTATTAGATTTCATATCATCAATGACATAAAATTAAAAAATTTTGTTGCAACACCTACAGTTTAAGAACTGGCTGACGTATGTGGCTCATGTTTGATTCTATATGCTTCAAGATACACGTGTCCACGTATTAGCATTTATACATTTTTCCACTCGTTCAACTGTCTCCAATTCATGCCAGAGTCTGCTTTCTTCAATTTTAGTGTCATCCATCATCAGCCATTCGGTAATGAGTCAACGACCTATACCATTAAAAATCAGCAGGAAATGAGCTATTACTCTTTGCAACTTGAAAGTTAGAAAATGATTTGATTCAAACGTTTAAGGTACACATGTTATGTAAATTATATCTAGTGTACACTCAAAATGAATTCTGTGAAATTTGAAACAAGTATTCTTTGATTTTTGCACCACGAAATATTCTTTTAAAATTCAAAGAACTATTTTTGAAATTTTACTGAAATTGAAATAAATATTATATTTTGGAAAAATAATTCTGTAAAATTTCAAGGTTCTTTGAATTTCAAAAGAAGATATGGTGGTGCAAAAGTGAGAGAATACTTTTAAATTTCATGGAAGTATCTTGAGTGTAGTTATGATATAGAACTGTAGAAGCCGATCTAAGCAAAAATAATTGCTAGCAACCGTAAATTGTCCAGCAACCATTTTGCTAAATCACTAAAAATTTGCAATGCTTATATATAACGTTGTAAAGCTAGCACTATAACCTATCCAGACTGTTTAGTGCCATATGACTGGGAGAAAGATTAATCGATTTTTTGTAATGCAGTATTAACATCTAAATGAGCCAATTAAGGTCAATACATAATACTAAATACAAAATCAGAGATTATTTAAACATTTTACGAAAAAGTTTAGACGTTGTTTTAACAATGTATCTGCTATCATATAGACACTTCTGCTGAATGTGGCGACTCTTAAGATGTAACAACGATTGAGCTCATAGGCAAAATCTGTAAATAATCACCTATGTGATTACGTTTATGATATCGCACGCAGCTGGTGGATCAGGTATGGCGATTTTTGGCGATGTGTTACCAGCACCTATGTGAGGAATCCGTAATAAATCGTTAACATATTCTGTAGATTGTCGAACATACTGTTTTTCATGCGCCTGTAAACTGTTTTTTATTGTAGTAACATACTGTTGTGCTCGTAAAAGATATAACTAATGAATTTGCACAAGAATTGATATAATACATATGTTCAATGGTGCAGGTTGTTCCACATTCAGTTTCCTGAATCCATTAAGAGTTCAAGAAAGATAATAGCAGTATACCCCAGCGATAGACAAAGGGCTTTGTGACGGTTTTTACTTCTTTCATTGTATAAAAAACTGAAACATTCGAAATTTACTAGCCACAAGTTTCAAGAAAAATTGGTAAAGTAATTGCTCATGCTGTGTACCCCGAGCGTTTGCCGTGTTGGATACATGACAACGCGAATATTATTGTCATCATCTTACCATGTAGCAGCTAAGCTAAATTTGCACTATTTCTTCCCATTCCCTTCGTATAACCAATTGAAAATATGCCAAAATAGGACTATATCTACGTTAAAATTTACGATTCTAAAATTCCCACGCCATTCCAAAAGTGTTAAAATATATTCAATGTACAGTTAATAAAATAACACCAACGCGTCTGAGTTACACAGCCGTTCTCGTACATCGCTCACACTGCAGCAAACAAGAAACTAATTTAGTCAGAACTTTGAAAATTTCCGTTTTCAGAGAGCTATAAGTTGAAAATTTTGCGCTGCTTCCATAGTTCACGCAAAGAACAAAATTGTTTTTTCAATTTCCATTTTAATACGGTTAAAAATGTAAGCAGATATATAGATATGTTAACCAAACAACGCAACTGGATCAGCGTAAACTATGTGAGCGGTACTGCGAAGCTCAGAATTCAAGATTTGGAGGTAGGTGCTACAATTGCCACGTTGACATAACAGCGAAACTAAATCAGCGTGAACAGCGTGCTATATTCAACAAATACCCACTTTTAAAATTCCTACGTAGATGAGACTGTATTGATGGCCGAAAAACTTGGTAACTGGATGCGACATAAACGACACATGACTGAGTTGGTTAATTTTGAAAATTACACTCTAATACAACTGATCAAATATCTATGCAGCCCCTAAACAACCAGAATTACTTGTAAATATTGCAATGTGTTCACTTATTTAATAAAAACTAAAATGAAACAGTTTTATTGTAGCGATGTTAATACGAGCGGCGCCAAAAAAATACCAACGGTATCAATATGAGACAAATTTCGCCATCAGCTGAACATATTTTTTTCGGGTTTAATTGATTTGAAATATGATAAATCAGCCGTCGTGGTTTTAAATATTGAAAATGCATCAGTTGTGGTAAAAACATTAACCGATATAAAACTGCTTTAAAAGAAGATGTTCTACCAGGCAGCTTCTTTGCGACGCCGTAATGATTCCCAGTAGGATTAAAAGTTAGACCGACAATCTCCTTTTTAAGCTGTTGTGCAACGCCAAATGCTGACCGACTATTTTATACGATGCTCACTGCATTATACACCTAAAATTTCGACATAAATACTCTGTACCCGCCTCAGTGATTCGCTATGTTTCTTTGCATAAATTTCTTCACGTTACTTCGCTGGGCAAGCTTTCACACGAATATATAAAAACTTCTAACTGTCACAGAAGAAGCTTTACAGAATAGGATCTCAAGATCAAATCCACAAATATAGGCTTCGTAGCTGTTGTAGCAATAGCATTTTGTATAAAATATGAAAAATTTCTTTTATAAACCCATCCGGGTGCATATATATACCGGGTTTGTTAAATCTCGAGTCGATTGTAGTCGAGTCAAGTGTGATACTCTTCAGCTTTGCGTTGTTTTCCTACGGGGTACGCCGCAGTCGTTTTCGATATACATAACCTCTAGGTTTATGACCTATAGGTACGTGGATCATAAACATGAGCCATCCCAACGACGTACTTGAACCACGAAATCCCTACATCCACCACGTTCTTCGACTACCAGCATGTATCACAGTTATGTCCTTCGATTACTATGTCTATATACCTACCAGATTGTTGAACCACGAAATCTATACAGTCACCAAGATTATTTATCATTATTCCATACCCCACCATGCTCTTGACTATTAATTTGAGATACCCTTCCCTGGAACCTGGGGGTTAGAACATTAAAAAAATTATTTTCAAAATAACAACAGCATACAACAGTGGCAACGAAGCACCTTGAACCGTTTTGTATTAATTAAGTTTGTCATGTACCGTGTGTTTGTGCGTGTATTGGTTATGTTCGCTCTTTTTACGATGTTACTTAATGCTGAGACACAGATGGCTGTAGTTTGAGTTTGTCGATTGCGATTTGGGTACTTGCGCAGGTTGGAACCAGAAATGACTTATAAAATTTGTTTGTCTTTAAACTAAAAATAAAATTTCAACACATTTGTGATAAAAATGAAATATTAAAAACGAAAACATGGAGCTAAAATATTAAAAATTCGACATTACGCTTCGGTGGTGAGCATAACAGCTTTGCTGAGGGCTCCTAGCTTATTGCGCTGGCCTGTCACAATTTTCGATTGAACTTCGAATGAACGGAACTGAAATTTAGCTCTCGCTCTACTAATTATTTCCCGGCAGTGGCACTCATTTGACACGGCGTACCTGGTGGAGACGCGTAATACCGAGTTTATACTTGGGCGTGCTTTTACACTTGCATCGTTATTCAGTCGCTTTGTGATGTTCCGTAAAAACCGAGCGACAGCTGCTAAATATGTTAATGGTTGTTGTACAAGGATCGATCACAGAATCGATCTTTGTCCAATCTACTTCTGAGGCAAATATTGTTCAACATTGTACGAAATACACATTAATTCATGCAGGAAAAGAATAATTTTGATGCGAACACCTTACTTAGAACATTTGTATCATTTCATTTCGACTCCGACCGTGGAAGATTCACATTTTTGCCATGGGTAAAAAATTTCATCCTAAACTACAAATTTAGGTCTATTCTTAAACTTGGGTTTGAAATTAGACAGAGGTTTTGTCTTAGAGAGACAAAATCTTATACAATCCCTCTCAGGCATTTAGCCAAAATATTAAATATTTTGCTTGCGGTTTTGTTGTAAAGTTATGTTATTCCACTGTTATGTGTATAAGGTTACTTAATTGCATATATTAATTTCATTGCTATTTTTCATATATATAAAATACAATGTACGACACGAAATCACCAACCCCACATTAATGAGTGGTTATACAGTAGCACAGAGTTCTATTAAATTTCAACTTTAAAACTCCTTCACTCCCGTTGTCCAAAAATGTGTACAGCGCACAATGGTAGCTTTTGCTTTACCTGTGTTTGCCGCAATGTCTGTTTGCACATGCGCTGTAATTCTCTTCCTGTGCGAGGTTACTTAAGAAAAGGAGCAGCAGTTACCAGATAGGTCATAGTTAGCGTACGCAGCTTTAACTCCTACAACCTGGCTTCAATCCCTGGCACCGGAATGAGTTTGACAACCGTTGAACAATACACAGATTAATTTTCGCTTTAAACGATTAATGTTTGAACTATTTATTTTCGTTGTATATATAATGTTAAATATTAATTCGAATCTGCCCGTTTCGCAAACAGAAACTGAATAATTTCGGAATGTAATAGCTCACCAATCGTTTTTTCTCGAACGAGACACATATATCTTTATTCGGCGTATTCATTTACGCAATACTAATCCACAAAATTTGAATCAAAAACGCTATGCATAAAATATTTGCATTAATGTGATCGACGAGAGACCATTTTACTAATTGTCTGCTTTGCAATAGTTATAACTTTTGCTTTTTTGTTTCTAAACTTGTGCTTTCAATCATAAGCTGACATTTTCAAACAATTTTTGTTAACTCAATCAGTAGAGAAGTGCATTTTATATGTCGACAAGAAATCCTTTCACTATTCGGTTTGCAATAGCTATAATTTGTTCTTTTTTAGTTTCTAAATTCGTAATTTCAAGCATGTCCGGACGTCTTCAGACAATTTTCATCTAACTGAAGCAGTAGAAATTTGCTCATTTTGTATGTCGACGAGAACTCATTTCACTAACAAGCTGGTTTGCAATAAAATTATTACTTGTTCATTTTTTGCTTTCTAAATTCGTGGTTTCAATCATGTACTGACATTTTCAAAAAACTATTGTCTAACTGGATCCATAGAAAATTGCGCATTTTATATAATAGTTCTACGAAAATTTACAAATCGGTGTTGTCATACAAAAATTTTCGCATACACCATTTCAATGGAGATTAAATTAAATTTATTGTTTAGTCTGTATATTTTTGTGTTAATGTATCAGTCTGATGTCGCACTAGCAAGATCACCACACTGACAAGATATGTATACGCTCGTAGACAGTGAGGCAAGAGGGATATTCAACTAGTTTTCATATTCGAAAATCTTACTAGTTCCAGACCCTGAATATCATATCGTAAAATGATGAAGATGTATTCTTCATAAAACCACCCAAGATGTAAACCTACGAATATGCTGTTACAAAAAAGGAACCTCGATCACAGCGTAAGTGATATTACATAGAAAGAGCTAGGGTAGACCGAATTAAAATCCAATTTTCCGAAAGACAATCATTTGTCGAGCTTGGGAGCACGAAAGAACATAATACATGAAGACTATAATATATGATTACAAATGCTGTGGGGACTTCATAAACTTTATATTTTCTCTAAAAGCTTGGGATTATTGGCTTTGAGTTACAGAAATAGAAGCACTTTGATAAGGTGAACATCAGTTCCTAACAGAATATTTACACTTTAATGCCCAACGTTGTCAGGTGGCAACAACACATATTGCCGCTCATTGTATTAAGTTTGCCAGTTGATGAATACTGTCTGGACGTGCGTTTGTTATACGTTCGCTTTACAAGGTTCCATGATTTACAGCTTCTAGATAGATCAAAATTTCGCATAAGCGGCTAGTACACGATTCCTGCTGCCGCTTAATTACGACGGACATTGCCCATTGCAGAAGGCAATTCAAGCGTTAAAGAATTGAAATATGACAAAAGGTGTAGCAAATTTTGGTAATATATGTCTCTAAATAGTAGCTCACCATATTTCGTGTTTCAGGGATTTAGCATTAAAATGAATTCTTTAATAATAGGCACTGATGGACTCGGTAATAACGGCATGACATCGTTCCGTAAGTGTTTGGATGTAACAAAGATTGCACTGCAATCTGCAGGTAACATTGACTTTCAGTTGGCTACGTCTCAGGATCGATTGTTCGGAGTTCCTGGGACAAAAAATGATAAAACAAATGCATCGGGACTTTTTGCTGACTTGATTGACGGTGTAATCGACATGACATTTGGTTGCGTGGACATTACATTGCAACGCATTGAGTTTCACAAATTCATTATTCTTCCATGTTGCCCGAATACGCTAGGATTTTTAATGAACATCCATGCTTTTAAAAACGTTAAAACTCTGGTTATTTGGCGTCTAATGCCGTGGTATTTTTGGACATTTTTGTGGTTGTTTGTTTTCATTGACGGCTACAATTCGATGCTACCGTTGGTTATCAGAAATCTTACGGTTCCGTTTACAATAATTACGTTTGTTATATGTACATATTTTAATAACGTAATATTGGAACACCGTATGGTCAGAAGCATTCCACCGTTTGTGACTTCAAAAGATGCATCGACCGCAATGCAACAGCTGCGCAATACCCTTGTTGTTGACAAAAGTATTTGGTCAGGATCTCCTCATTTGTTCCAAATGTTTTCGCCAAACACTATCGACTCGTTCAATAAGATTTTGATTGAACACAATAACAAAGCCAGTCTTGGGAGTATCAAAGTCAATCCACATCATTTTACAATTGATCTAATTCCATATTTACTGCACAATGCACGGTTGTCGAAAACATTTGTCGCAGTTGAAATGGATGATAAGTATGAACATTGGAACGCGGCTTTTTATCGCCCGATAAATGAATCAAAGCGGACCTTATTACGGAAAATTCCGAGCAGTTTTGCTCAAGTTTGCGATCATGGAATTGCTACTAAAATACTACGGAGCAAACATCTGACTATTACAAACAAAAAGAAAATTGACATATTTCTCACAATTAACAGTATCAGTATGGAAGACTTTGTCGATCTTGCAGCTGCGCTATGGATTTTATGTATTATCGGTGTTGTCTTCTTCAGCGAGACCACTGAATGCATAATAGTCAGAATTGCACTAGAAACCTGGTAGCATCACGTCCGGTGCACGGGTCTAAACATATATGATATGAAACCCAGTTAGTATGAACATAAATTAAAGTTTGGGAATATGCAACACCATTGCGCTCCAATTTTTTTAATGAAATTTTATATAATCGTTTTCGAAAAAATTGTCAGAAGTTACCTGTTCAATGCAAAGTAACGTAGAACTGCTCTTTTTGACCATCGATCTCGTGTAAAAATTGATACGGAACGGTTTATTTATTAACCCCAAATCGGCGTGAATCTATTCGAGAACATGTTGCAGTGCGATTGAAATCAAGTCGTTTTATTCGCAAATATTCACGGAAAATAGCTGAATTTTTCTGAAAACCTAAATTTCGCCGAATTTGGGTTTAATAGTTTTCAATTCGAAAACACTAAGCTTAAGCTATAGAATTGATGATTTGTTTAAGACAGACACCACGATTTACGTTAGATTTATTATTCAATAAAATCCATACAAGTTCAGTTCGTAAAAACTAAACTGTAACGCTAACTAAACTATTCTTCAAAATAACATTTACAAATTTCTTCGAAATAACGCATAGGTAACTAGAGCAATGTGGTGGTAATGATTGTCAGTTTGATAAATAAAAAGTATATCCTTACAATAAAACGTTGTTATATAGCAATAAGCCTTAGCGAAACAAATGGAAAATTTAGTTTCGTATGCTTTGCTTTCACGAGGTCATCTCTATTCATTGAGTGAAGAATATATATTGGAAAAAATATGTAGTCGATTGTGATTCTTTAATCAAACTATTGAAATTATTATTCTATAAAGATTTGTTGAATTTATTGTGGAATAACGGCATGAAACTGCATTGGGCAGCTTCTAAACGCAATGCCCATACGAGCTCATCGACAGCAACCTCAAAGGCGCAACTAATGTTCATGTTTATGTGATTTGCAATCTTTCTTTTTCAGACACAGAAGCAATGGAGTTTAGTACAAACGCCGCAAACCCGCTCCACCGAAAGTGTCACGCGTCTACTATAAGGTATGGTTGCTAACGCTTATAGCAAGTCAGACACTGACACCTACTCACAAGATATAATGCGATGCCACTATTCCTCATCCCATCTCACACGTGATTTTTTTTCAATGTCGCTATGGTATGATATTGTGTGTATTTTGGTATTATGTAGAATAAGTATTGAGTAAAATTTAGTACTCTACGTAGTTTTGTTCAACCTAAAGCTATTGTGACTCTAATTCAAAAGATTACGTTGATATTGTGGCGCTCACAACTTTCGAACAGTCCCTGCGTCTTTGACGTCGAACAGATAGTTCCATTTTGATTCGAATGTAGTTTGCTGGTTGAGAGACTGAATAGCAGACTTGTGCAATCGTATCGTAATTTCTATGAGACTTTATTTTTCTTTCAAACTTTTGTGGTGCAGTCTACGATGAACTGAAGGACGCTCAGATATCGCATAGAAAAGTCTGATGGGGCCAAATAGATTTTGTTAGCTTTTTTGATTAGACCTTCAAGAACAATATATTTTCTATTGTGAACACCATGTACAAAATATTAAGAAAATATTTTTTATTAATACTAACCATCGCAAATCCGTTAATTTTGGCCATATATCCCAGGCCAAAGATTAGTTCGTTGTAAGGTTTAGGCAGGTCGTCATGTGTAACTCAGGACGGACTCTGGATCTCGGCTCTATCTCGTTTCTAGTTCGTACAAAACATATTGTTGGTTGGTAATACCGAAAAGCCTCGTTCCATAATCCTCGTGACAAAAAAGACAACTTCAGAAAGTCAACTAGGCTCAGGCTGATCCTGAACCATAGAAGATTTATAATTATATGAACATATCAAGACAGAGACCCTAACCCAGTGCGTACTTTAGACACTTGACAATTTTCCCGTCGTTAACCGATTCATGACCAACTCTGCCGATTGTCATCAACGCATATTGCAAGCTGTTGTGCCAATTAGTGTGTCTCGCTGCGTATGTTTGCATGAGCGTTGTTATTACTCACTTAGCGGGGTTCCTTAAGGAACCGAGCGACAGTTCCCAGATAGCTCAGTGGTTTGTGTACGCCGTGCTCCCGCATGCGATCAGGGTTCAATCTGCGGCAGCGGCTTAAGTGTCTCAAACATTTTATTCAATACACAAACTAGGTCGGGCGCTAAAGAGCTGCGCATAAATTTGTCAATCATTTCACTAACGCTTTCATGCCGGCTCTGCCAGTTGCCATCAGCGCATATTGCAACGCGTTGTGCAAACCAATTATGTCGCGTTTATGTCTGCAAGCGCGTTGTTATTCGCTCACTGTGCTGGGTATCCTAAACGTTGTTCAATATACAAACTAGCTCTGGCGTTAAAATGTTAATCGATTAATTAAAACCACAGCACACAGCTGCCACTGCCTCTCCCCCTGTTCCAGGGTGCCTGCGCTGTCGTCCTTATCTAATGCAAATGTTAGACTAAATGTCTCAGTTACAAAATGAACTCCAGGAAAGAACATCTGTATTCAGTGGCCATAACTTTGCTGTGATCGGACTCGATCCAAAAGCAAAATTAATAAAAATACCTTGTTTATTTTCGATATATTTCGCCCAAAAATTGTCAATTCGAAGCAATAAATAGATCTTCGAGGGCGGCGTGAGAAGCGGTAAAGCATCTAATGAATTGGAAGTTCCAGGAGGTCTCTTTAATGACTCTTTGTTCGATATTAAAATCTCTAGCAGACGGCTCTAAGAAACTTTTGTATTTTAGAAACAGCCAAAAACAAGAATTTCAAAAAGCTAGCCATTTGAAACTAAATTCGCTTGCAGTTAATAGCCATAAGATATTTTAGTCTCTAATGGAAAATTATTAAAAGTTTTTGTCTCTTTTGTCAGATATAAAATACGAAAGTCTGAAGCAGCTATCCATTAGAATTTTAAATATTTAGCTGGTGACAGTGAGAAATTTTTGTATGTTGCGGCTGACTGCAAAAGACAAAGTTCCTACCAGCTAGCCATCAGAGATTAAACCCTGCTTTGGCTGCCGGCAAGAGAATTTGGTTTTTACTAGTAGCTTTTACATCAGAAAATTGAATTCCACGTAAACAGACGTAAGCATTTAAAATATGTGAAGCAATTTCGTTTTTATATGAGTAGATGTAAAATGGGGGTTCTACCCCCTCCCCCTCAGTAAGGATATGTATCCTTAACTTTAAGGATATATCCTTAAAGTTAAGGATATATTTTGCTATCCACCACATGACCTTAAAGTTAAGGATATATTTTGCTATCCACCATATATCCTTAAAGTTAAGGATATATTTTGCTATCCACCATATATCCTTAAAGTTAAGGATATATTTTGCTATCCACCATATATCCTTAAAGTTAAGGATATATTTTGCTATCCACCACATGTCCTTAAAGTTAAGGATATATTTTGCTATCCGCCATATGTCCTTAAAGTTAAGGATATATTTTGCTATCCACCATATATCCTTAAAGTCAAGGATATATTTTCTATCCACCACATGTCCTTAAAGTTAAGGATATATTTTGCTATCCGTCATATGTCCTTAAAGTTAAGAATATATTTTGCTATTCACCATATATCCTTAAAGGTAAGGATATATTTTGCTATCCACTATATATCCTTAAAGTTAAGGATATATTTTGCTATCCACCACATGTCCTTAAAGTTAAGGATATATTTTGCTATCCACCATATATCCTTAAAGTTAAGGATATATTTTGCTATCCACCACATGTCCTTAAAGTTAAGGATATATTTTGCTATCCATCACATGTCCTTAAAGTTAAGGATATATTTTGCTATCCACCATATATCCTTAAAGTTAAGGATATATTTTGCTATCCACCACATGTCCTTAAAGTTAAGGATATATTTTGCTATCCACCACATGTCCTTAAGGTTAAGGATATATTTTGCAATCCGCCATATGTCCTTAAAGTTAAGGATATATTTTGCTATCCACCATATATCCTTAAAGTCAAGGATATATTTTCTATCCACCACATGTCCATAAAGTTAAGGATATATTTTGCTATCCGCCATATGTCCTTAAAGTTAAGGATATATTTTGCTATCCACCATATATCCTTCAAATTAAAGATATATTTTGCTATCCACCACATGTCCTTAAAGGTAAGGATATATTTTGCTATCCACCACATGTCCTTAAAGTTAAGGATATATTTTGCTATCCGTCATATGTCCTTAAAGTTAAGGATATATTTTGCTATCCACTATATATCCTTAAAGTTAAGGATATATTTTGTTATCCACCACATGTCCTTAAAGTTAAGGATATATTTTGCTATCCACCATATATCCTTAAAGTTAAGGATATATTTTGCTATCCACTACATGTCCTTAAAGTTAAGGATATATTTTGCTATCCGCCATATGTCCTTAAAGTTAAGGATATATTTTGCTATCCACCATATATCCTTAAAGTTAAGGATATATTTTGCTATCCACCACATGTCCT
>JASANE010005509.1:0-16353 GCA_030248225.1 Trileptium ribeirensis | reverse complement strand
ATTAAATTGGTCACACTTATGTACGTTACATTATCAGATGATGTGGTCGTTTTTTAGCTTACGCGGGCCCCAGCCACCCAAAAAATACCAGGGGATTATCATACAAGGTTCTTTTTGAAGCCAAGAAACCTTGGGCGGCGGGAGGGGGGGTGCTTAGCAGCTATCATGATGCCAACAACCACTGACGTTAGATTTAAGCAGCAATAGAAGCCAATGCTGGTTGCTACTCCTGCTATTATCTGATTGGTTTTTGTTTAGCTGATTACTTTTACCCGCCTTGGAACGTTCCCGGTGTGGGGATGGTAGCCATAGCTCCCAAAGAACTTCGGCGGTACCACCCCCCGGGAAGCTGAAAAACGATCACATGATGAGATAAGGTAAGGTACATTGTACATGAGTATAACGGAATCTCATACTCTTGTACAAAAATGTATCGTTAGGTCTTTGTTTACCAAGAGTGCATTAGGGAAGAGTATGACACTTTCCTGCACTCTAATGTTAGCCCATGTTTGATGATATGGGCGGTTTCGCCCTCATTTTTGCGGGGGTCGTCATTTACAGACCCCGTTCCGGGGAATGGCTCGGACCCACTTGTTTTGTGGGAGGTAGCTCGGACTTCTCATCAGTTTTATTGTGGGGTCAGTTGAACAGGTAGCTGATTATAAACCGACGTATCCCGACAAAATGATAGGTATCCGGCTACACCCCACAAAACGGGGGGAGAGAATCTATACATGAGGACAGTGCAACAGTGTACTATTGTTGTAGCTTTTCTGACAGAGAACGGCTCGTGGAGGCATGAACATGGCGATTACTGAAATTGAGCGAGCGACCGGCTCTCGCCGACATCAGCGACTGGCAATTGGGCCTTGAAGTATCAAGACAAGTTCAGTGGGAACCGGCTGTGCGTATAAAAGCGATATATAACGGGGTTTGGATGTGTCCTACCTAATGTAGTAGCGATGGCTGTCCCACCAAAACCTTCAAATTAGAACCCCGTGAACTTATTAAAACATGGAACATTTTTGGAGTTGTATCGTACGTATACAGTTTTATCACTCAAGAATAAGCCTAAACTTAGCTTGGGTTTAATACTAAACATCAGATTTTTGTGCTAAGGTGCGCATGTCATATTTACCCTCACCCGCCCACACAGTTTCAGGGGCGTCCTTGGCGTGATCCAAAAATAAGGCGAAAACAAGCAACTAGGTAGTCCCACACGCAAAATGACTTATATCAGGGCATCAAAATTCATCAAAGACCCTGTCAATATTTGGACTACTCAAAAAACAATTTATTCAGGCACTCATGTCAAGTTTATTGCCCCAATGCAACCTTGACACGATCCTAAAATATTATAATAAGTTTCCTACATGTTTGACGATCCCGATTTCGCGAGCGGCCAACGTTGAACACAATTAATTAAATTTCTGTCGATCGGTGTTGTACAATTTCATTGTATTTTTTTGAATTTCATTAAATTGTTCAATTTCATTAAATTTCTTTTTTCTTGGATTGAAACAACATATATCGTAATGTGGTCGCGGTTACGAGCGGGAGGCAGTGTTTTATGCTGGATTAAGAGGAGCAGAAAATTGAGTCCTTGTTTTGAACCCAAGCGGGTCATCGGTCATGCTAAGCGGACAGAGAAGAAATATAGTCTAAATGGCCTGGGCTCGGATCGATGAGTTGCAGTTTGTCTTTCAAAGGGACCCCCCAAGCGCTGGGGTTTGGACTACCCTCGTCCTCACACAAAACGAGAGGGCTCTAACTTGCGTCCCATAGAAAGCCGGGGTCTGAGCTCCACTTCAAAACGTAGTGGGTTGCTCAACTAACCCACTCCACAAAGCATGACGGTCAGTGTATTTTGACGCCTCGGAAATGACAGGGGTCAGATCTTAAATGGTCGTGTATTCCAAATCGGACTAATATAGTTTTAAGAAATATATATGTCATATATTTTTCTTATGCACTGTTGGTTATCAATAATAAGTGTTGCTCCTCTTACTCAAATAAAAAGCATTATCGATATCCAAAACATTCGCAGTCACTAGTTAGCGGGTGTGTCGTTTCGAGGTATTAGGCTGCCAGATTTGCCTTACAAGCACATGTAGTGAAAGGATATCAGTTTGGACACTGAGACGCCATTTTTATCTACGGAGCAACTTCCCATCCTTTTGCCATGTTGTCTGATAGCCTGGACTCGGCGGCTCGAGTCTCGTGCGTAATCGTGTCGTATTCTTCTATCATTGTGTGGTATGATCTCCTATCCTGACATTCTTAATAAAGTTTAAACAGAAGAATCTGCACTTACATCTCAGTCATAGGTTTCTGTCGTACCTAAGGGAATTTCCAAAGCTTGAATTTTTAAGAGCATTTCTAAATCTTGAGAAATGTTGATTGCAATGGACATATATATGCGCCATGGTACGTAGCAACGTTATTTCATCGGAAGGCACTCGCTTAGTTGGTTCGCAACTATACGACCGACCCGATGTAAACAATAATAAATTCTTGTTCTGGCTTTGTTCCGGATGTCCATGGATAAGTGCTGACGCTTATCCGCTTATCGGTTCGCGTATCGGTCATTCTCGGAATGTGTCCGTGCCAACTTAGCCTTGCTGATCACACATTGGCGCAGCTTAAATGCATCTATGGCACATCAACATTTAGGTTGCTTCATATGTCATCCTTTGCTGGCAGAACGAATTGGGGCCGGCCACCCCCGGCAACCCCCTTTAGGTTTTTATTGTGTGGTAGTTTCGGGTGTTTCGCATTTCGGAGTTGAGGTGTTGATTTGTAGGGCTGGATATATATGTGTTATGTATATATATATATATATATATATATATATATATATAAGGGGCCGGCTCCCCCCGGCACGCCCTTTGTGGTTTTTTTTGTGTGGTAGTTTGGTGTTTGGCCTGGTTTTCCCGTTGAGGTGGTGATTTGTTGGGCTGGATATATATGTGTTATGTATATATATATATATATATATATATATATATATATATATATCAGGGAATAACCGGAACCGAAATTTACCGGAACCGGAACCAGTAACCGGAACCATCCATTTAAACCGGATCCGGAACCGGAACCGGAACCTGGTCTTCGAAATTTATATATAGTAAAACAGATGATGGAAGAAATGAAGGTATAGTGGATTTAAAATGCATTAAAAATAACTTTTACATTAAACTTAATGTATTGCGATGGTATTATTGCCTTTCTGAAACTTTAAAGAGACTGAGGAAGCTAATAATGTTTATTTATCGATCAAATATGTCGGTTTTTGGACATTCAGAGCAAAAAAAATGTCTTCCACTATACACCACTGCGTATACTGCGTCAAATCGAATGTGCTTACAAAGCTTGGAGCGTAGAATACACACTTTCGCTCTGTCTCCAGTCGCCTCCCTTTACTACACATACGTTTGTTGCATGTTCTTCTGTAGCAAACTTAAAATTATTGGTTTATATGATTCTAAGATAAAATAATAGATAGAAGGTAATTTTCTGATCAGTGTTCGGAGACACTGTTTAGGCTAGCGTTGGACAAACAGTGCCCGTCAGTTAGATGATAATGATAACTTTCTAATCAGAATGCTATAGATGAGACACACTGTGATGCTGCTCGCACAGTTTCAATAAATACAGTTCATTGCCAAGGAAGCAGTTTCTGCTTGCGTTGCAGATAACGTTACTTCAATTTCACCTGATTTACAAAGTTCAAAGCGCACCGGCTGGTGCTTGACGCAATTTATGTTAGCCAAGCATAGGCTAAGTACTTCTGCGTAAGCCGCACTCTGTTACCGAGTTGGACCGGTTTAATTCGAATGTATCCCACAGACTTCTGGATGTGTAAAATAGCTGCTACAAGCATCGACCTGGCTTTGATTTAACAAACTCCTGCAGGTAATTATGAAAAATTCCTGCTAAAATTATGTGCCCTACTTACGTTTCACACGGCAAATTGGTTAGTTAATCTTTTCTTTGGCTCGGCTGTATTGGAGTTTGATCATTGTATAATATATATTACATATGTTTGGATCACAGATGAAGCAAAAATGTGAAAAATTTCAAACAAAATTTTTAAACCGGAATTCCGGTTCCGGTATGGTTTTTGCCCTTTGCCGGAACCGCAACCGGAACACGATTTTCGCAGGAACCGGAACCGGAACCGGAATTCCGGTTACTCCCTGATATATATATATATATATATATATATATATAATATAAATATTTTTTTTTAAATTCATTTTTTTTTATAAAATATTCCAATTTGCATAAATACAGGTATAAAAATAAAAAATGTATATAATAATAATATGTATAATTAATAATTTATACATAAATATAAATTTTTATATACATATTTGTAAAGCATTTTAGCATCACAACACCGAGCAGCAGTTGGAGCAGTCGAACGGTAAGTCGGAGCAATAGTCGAATGACAATTGGAGGCACGTCGGGAGGTGCTTCGTTTGATGTCACCGACACCGCGGCAGCAACGGACGACAACAGCAACAAGGACGGCGAAAGACAACTGAGCTCAACAGAAGTGTCCGACTCGGACAGCAACTACTCGACCGTTCGATCGGCCCACGATCTGATCAAGTGTAAGCGCTTTGTCAAGTTTGATTGAGTCATTGATTGATTGATTGATTGACTGATTTATTTATATTAGATTTTTAACTGGACAATATAGACTCCGTCTGTCTATGCAATGGTGCATACCTTCGGGCTGTACCAATTTAAACATTGACGAGGAGAATGAAAATACTGGAATTTATCATCATTGTCTACATGCAGCTATGTATTGATTTAATTGCACATAAATTATCATTTACGGTTTCGCCTAATCCATCACTTTCGATCAAAATTGCTACAGTTTCGCTTTCTCGAAATATGGGAGGTATGGCTTTTCCATCGCTTTCGACCAAAATTGCTGCAGTTTTCGCTTTCTTGAAATATGAAGGCATTGCTAATCCACTGCTTTCGACCAAAATTACTGCAGTTTCGCTTTCTAAAAATAATGAAGCTATTGCTAATCATTCGCTTTCCAAAAATATGAAGCCATTGCTAATCCACCGCTTTCTACCAAAATTGCTACCGTTGCGCTTTCTAAAAATATGAAGCCATTGCTAATCCACCGCTTTCTACCAAAATTGCTACTGTTTCGCTTTCTAAAAATAAGAAGGCATTGCTAATCCACCGCGTTCGACCAAAATTGCTACGGTTTCGCTTTCTCGAAATATGGAACGTATGGCTTTTCTATCGCTTTCGACCAAAATTGCTACAGTTGCGCTTTCTAAAAATATGAAGCCATTGCTAATCCACCGCTTTCTACCAAAATTGCTACTGTTTCGCTTTCTAAAAATAAGAAGGCATTGCTAATCCACCGCGTTCGACCAAAATTGCTACAGTTTAGCTTCTCGAAATATGGAAGGTATGGCTTTTCTATCGCTTTCGACCAAAATTGCTACAGTTGCGCTTTCTAAAAATATGAAGCCATTGCTAATCCACCGCTTTCTACCAAAATTGCTACTGTTTCGCTTTCTAAAAATAAGAAGGCATTGCTAATCCACCGCGTTCGACCAAAATTGCTACGGTTTCGCTTTCTCGACATATGGAAGATATGGCTTTTCCATCGTTTTCGACCAAAATTGCTACATGTTTCGCTTTCTTGAAATATGAAGGCATTGCTAATCCACTGCTTTTGACCAAAATTGTTACAGTTTCGCTTTCTAAAATATGAAGGCATTGTTAATCCACTGCTTTGGACCAAAATAGCTACAGTTATCGCTTTCGTCAAATATGAAGTTGCGGCACGGCATCACTAATGGTTCGCGAATAGTCGGTGCGTGTCGGGTTAACTAGATGATAAATGGGAATCGTTTTTTGAGCTCTTGCACTGAACAATGTATATTCGTCTCATGGAACATCATTGAATTGTGACATATATACGTTTTTTATGTCTATATAGATATATCTAAATATATATATTTTGTGTTTTTTGTTTTAGCTCGATCTATCCCTCTCGATATTCCGGATCAGATGATCAAACGAGTTGTCGGCCACCAGGCGTCTAGTCCACGCTACAATAGCGGCTATCGACATTGTTTCCAAGTGACGGCAGCCCAGTGTGAAATAGTTGGTGATGGACATAATGGAGGATCTTGCTATGTGCCGTTGCCATCGAATCGTGGGAACGAAAGCATCCATTCGACAGATCAAAAAAACATCGCTCGTGTGGACGACAATTCTTCGGCACTGACAGCGACAACGCTCGCCAAAGTAGTCCATGCGTTGGCATCGATCGGAGCTCCCAGCGTCGCTAAATCGGACACTAGTAATCATGACAGTGGTGGTGGTGATTGTGAAAATGAATATAATCTGGGAAGCGATCATAGAAACATGGAATGTCAACAACAGCCGTTGCAGCCATGTACCCAAACAGTCGGATCCGTGGCGGCTCAGCGTGGAACTACGACCGCAGTACCGCCGCTGATACGGCTCCAGTCGTTGGAATCGAGGCGCGGCAAACCAGTGTCCCCAGCTCGGACGAATATATCCGGTGGATCGTCTTCAATAATTACTGCTGCGTCGTCGCCGGTGGCTGTCCACACCGGGCCTGAGCACTTAATGTCGCAGAGTATGCGCTTAAGGTTAGTTGTACATCAAATCATTACAGGTCAGGTTAAGGCTAAGGACAAATAAAAGTAAACTGTCCACGAAGTATTTGTGGATAATTTTCGAAGAATTAGGGAGTGGCAGGTTAAACAGCTGCTATTATTACCGAGTTTGTTTGCGAAAGATTTGTTTTTATATCTGACCGGAACTGTACGATTTTGGGTGTAGGTAGGGGCTAGTAATAGTTGGCAGTGGCGCAGCGAAAGTTGGAGACGGGGACGGACCAACGTTTCGGCCAAAATGGTTTCAGCAATATTCCCCAGTGGCCCACCACTTTACTGTGCTGCCACCTCACCTCCCCCGAGATACGTCTTTAATAAAGACTAGCGTTTTGTTGTTCCTATGAACAAAACGTTACGATACGTTGATAAAAATGATCAATCATTTGTTTGATTTTGTGACATTTTGAGCAATCAGTTGTCGGATGGGCGATAAATTATCGAAACAGCACAAACATAGAGAATATGGTGCACAAAAGTAGGTTGTCTAATTAGCGTGTCGAGTAGAGAATTTGCAAAAATACATCAAAATGCAGTGACCAGCAGCTGCTATGCGTTGGCAAGTTGAGCGCTAAAAGAGGAAACTCCGCTAGCTTTGCTTGTATCATAGTTGCCTAAGGTCTCTGGGCTTGGGGGGGTAGACAATTCTCGTAGGAAATGTTTGAGCGGCGTGGTGTAACCAAATTTTTCTCTATTATCTATAATTTTCACCCATTTTTCCATTTATTCTCATAATTTTGCCAAACTTGTCCGCGCCCCTTCAATGCGCCGTGGTGTGAGGCCTCAGGAGAAAAATACGACCTAGGGGGTCCGGCATACTGAGGGGTAGCCCCTATTCTTCTATGTGACGCATTATATGCATAGTTTCAATAATATTTTGTCAGGTTGCAATTGATCAAACCGATGTGCCTTGATCAACTAGATCGATTCGGTCGGCGTCGAAACAGTGATCGATTTTCAGTGTCGAGCGATTGTGCTGCGTTTCTTGGTCATTCTGCGTCGACTGATGCTGTTGGACCGGTGGGTATTATCTGCAGCTACACTCAGAAATAAACGCAAATTTTCCGCGAATAGCAATAATTGATCAGCTGTTAATTTTTCGCGAACTGTTCGCGAAAAATTTGCTTTTATTTCTGATCGTCACTGTACATTTAGTGCTTTGGGACGGGAGCTATTCGTTATTAAACAAAAGCGTATTTTGTGCCTTGCTCCGCCTCTGAATTGAGTGTGGATGGCTCGGCTGCCAGTTTCGTACGTTTGCCGCTTCGTTACTTAGGGGCTGTTGATCGGTGCCTTAAGAAATCTCGTAGAGCGAACGAATAACAACACACGCACAACTTGACACTAAACGACAAACTATGCCGTTCGACTCACCACGCAACATACGCTTTGACAAATGTGTCAATTTACGCACGAACGATAAACCAATTTATTATTATTTTGGTACTGTTTTTTCAAAAATATTAGTTTTCGCTTAATTACATACAGGGTTTAGTACCACTAATGTGCGCGCATTGTTACTCGCTGTGGAACTGGACGTAGGGTTCGTGTTAATGCATTGCTATAATAGTGATATTATTCCAATTTTTGAGTTGTATAATAATATCGTAACTCGCAAAGCGGTGGCGGAACGGACCGGGTACGGTCGAGTGACCATTTTGTCTTCTTCTCATTTGATTAGTGAAATTCTTAATGAATTTTATATTCATAATAAATCAGTCAGTAAATATACAGAGGTATATACATAGTTACCTCTTTCACGCGATTCGGAAATCGATTCGATTCGGAGCCTTTAAACAAGATTCGTTTTGTCTGTCTGTAACTGATGATATTGGTGTATTATTTACTACTTAGTTTACAACTCCCCTATTGTGTTTGGCCGAAGTTGAAGGTTGCTTTTATCTGAAATAGACTCTTACATAATGTTTGTTAATTTTCTACTACTTATCAGATACCATTTTTGTCATCACAATGTGCAATTATTTATTTATTTATTTTCTCTAGTCGCTCGTGAATAACAGCATAGCGGTTAAATTCAATTCTAGCTTCATACCAAGCCTTTATGACTCCACATCAAAGTCTCAGATTGGCAATAATACGCTAATGGCAGCTAATGACGTTCATTTTCAGCATTTAGCTATTCCAAAAACCGAACTTTCCCTAATTCTGACCCCCCCCAATCCCATCATTATGGCTAAGGACGAAAAATTTTGAAACTTATTTTACGAACACAGCCTCGTTGAAAAAGTGGAATTCTAACAACCATGTTTCTCATTGTCGGCCCTAACCGTATGCTGTGTTGGAAATTAAACTATCATTTACTTTAATCATATTCAGCGACCCGAAAATCTATTTAGTTACATATGCTGGCCATCTATCAAAAATCTACATCAGCCATATTTTACTTCCAAAATTTGAACATTTTAGGCGTCTGTAGCGACTAAGCTATTTATGATAAATACTCTGAGCACGAGTTCTTTATAGTTCAAAGCTTGCCAGCTTTGAAATAACTACCTTTATACGCTTTCTTCTACGAACTAATACTTTTCGTTTGTTTTCGTTTCAAGTTTTCATTGAAATTATATTAAACGTTGTATTTTTATGGAGCTACAGTACTCGCCAGAAACTTTCGAACGAACGAACATCAAACAGAAATCCACCAAAATTTATTTATTCGAGAACTACCCTCGAGCAAACTTTGAACAGCCCTCGAACAGGTTAAAAAACGCATCAAACTTTCGAACACGTCTCGAGCAAAATTTAGATGATACATCATAAAATAAGATGATAGCTTTGTTGTTGATTTTTTTCAGGTGGACAGAAGAAGTCCGTCACGAAGTGCCGTTGGAACTCCGGCCGTGGTCGTAGACCCACCGTTTCCAGCCGACGCCGTAAGGAGAAGAACAACTCAAATGGGTATTAGTTTTATCGTAACGTTGAACGATGCGAACGGAGACGGTAACGAGTAAGTTACATACAAACGTAATTAATATTTTAGCTATTGAACTTATTTTGCTTCTCAATGTGTGACGCTGTTTTTTCGTCCAGAGAGTTGTTTTATGTAGGTTGCAGTACCCACCCGCCAGTAGTGACCACTGTTCGATCGATGGTTTGTGGATATTTGATGGATGCTCGAAAGACACCTCCATGATATACAGTATTCGCCAAAAATGGCCGTCGCATTTCGAGCGAGCGACTCTCGAGGGAATGGGTCGCTCGACATTTCGAAACTATTAAACTTAATAGTAAATTTTATTTTTAGAACAGCGTCATTTCGATCGAGTCGTGAGCGAGCGATAGTCATTTTTGGCGGGCAGTGTAGTGTAACTCAGGCGAGTACTGTACATTATATCCGTAGTATATACTTAGCATTGTGAATAATTGATATACGTTGGGCCCATGTCACTTTTAGGGGCCGGATGTTGTGACCTTGTCAGAAAAAGAACATTTTAGTGCGTGGGTGGAGTAGCTCCGGATTCATGCTTAGTGTTAAGAAGACTAAAAGCTAAGGCATAGACTTAGTATATCGAGAACGGCATAGCATGCACATTACTCCTTAACCTAAAAGTAACATTTTTCTGTTTTATATCTGCATGAAATATTCGGCAATACCGCTGCTCGGTCGATATTTGTTTGCCGATAATTTTCTTATTCGATAGCCCCTCGCTCGGTATTTGATCTCTCAAAATGCCAAAATCACTACGGAAATTTGACCTGTACGTATATAGGCATACAAGGTGAAAAAGCTGAGCTTGAATTTATTATTTTTCCTAAATTTATAAAGTTTATTTTTATTTATTTTGAAATATTTAAATTTCGAAAGTACAGTACTCGCCAAAAATGAGTGTTGTTCGTTCGATGTTCGCTCGAAATTTTTGTTCGAAATGCATTCGAATTTTGATTGATTCGCGTTCGAAATATTGGCGCGATTTTTTTTATGAGTTCTGTTCGAAGTTTTGTTCGAAAAGAGCTCGAGAATAAATAAATCTTGTTCGATTTCTGTACGATGTTCGTTCGTTTGAACGGTGACATTAATTTCTGGCGAGTACTGTAGTTTCTTCTTTTGATCCTTGGCAGGAAGAAATGTGATGTCGTATGAATTTGAAACATGTTGAAAACAATACCATTGATGTTTGTGTGAGTGTCTTTCAGGGGGTTCACGAAAACTGGATTATAGAAGCCTCGAAATTTAGAAGCTGAATGTAGACTATAGACAGACTCGCTCTGTTTCTCGTCGTCGTACAAGTTGCTATTGAGTCATGAATATTCTTCATTCGTCTTAGGTTGAACTGCGGTTGTACCAATACGTCTGAACGTTGAAGTCATTCTGAAGCTTGAAAACAGGCTGTTAGCTTAGTCAGTGTGGACCGTTCCAGTTTATAACTGAAGGGAGATTAAGTGCCTGAAAAATTAAAATCTGTGCACGCACAAATTCAGTGGGTTCGTACAAATTTTCAAACTGGGTAATTACTGTGTTACACAACCAGCATCCACAAAACTGGAGGGTGCTCGAATTTTGACAGACAATAATATTCAAATTTTTGGTCCTTTGTTGCACCTAAAAAGTTATTTGAAATTTCTGTTCCCCTTCTGTCCTGTCCACAATCCTTCGAAAAGTGGGAGGTAACTTCGGGGTGGGTGGGGGCATGTTCTGTTCATTCTCGGCGCAAATTTCAAAGTGGGGTTCAATTTTGCTTAAAAATCTAAATTACCATTTTGTTCATGTAGTTTTACTGCTGTGCACTTATTTTCAAGCTATAAAGCTACGTTTTAGCATTAGAAATATTAGTAATAAATGTCTAAAATCATGTCGCATACAAAAAACATAAAGTTTCACACATAAAATTTTTTTGAATTTAGTTGAACATTGGTCAGTTTTGGCTGAGTGCGTAGGCGGCCATGGAACAAAATCTCAGGAACATGAGTTTCAACTCCCACACTGTGAACAGGACAGCCCTTGACTTTTAAAATGGATCTTTCTACAATAATGGTCTGTTTTATCCGCGTACACCTAAGTTTTGTGGAAAAAAATCTCAGGAACATGAGTTTCAACTCCCACACTGTGAACAGGACACCCGTTGACTTTTAAAATGGATCTTTCTACAATAATGGTCTGTTTTATCCGCGTACACCTAAGTTTTGTGGAAGAAAATCTCAGGAACATGAGTTTCAACTCCCACACTGTGAACAGGACACCCGTTGACTTTTAAAATGGATCTTTCTACAATAATGGTCTGTTTTATCCGCGTACACCTAAGTTTTGTGGAAGAAAATCTCAGGAACATGAGTTTCAACTCCCACACTGTGAACAGGACACCCGTTGACTTTTAAAATGGATCTTTCTACAATAATGGTTGTTTTATCCGCGTACACCTAAGTTTTGTTCGCCGAAAACACTTCCGCTTACTCAAAAGTCACGCAGCCGCAGAGGAGTAATTGTAGTCGTTGTTATACTAAACCCAGGACGCGCCCACGATTTGCTGACTAAATTTTTTTGGGACGCAAGTTACGGAGAAGAGCGATGTCAGGCCTCTCCAGGGGATCAGTTAGTGTCAAGGATTCTGTATGAACCTGTGCACATAGCAATGAGATACCACGGTACCTTATATTGTGGCATGACGTGATCGAGATTTTGTAATTTTGTTCTACCCCGACTGTTGGCATGTTCACCTCACGCCCTGGTGGTTCTTACTGTATCTTTGTTTTTTTTCTACTTTTTTGTATCTGTTCGTCCGTCAAGTTTTGTTTCATTTTTAGATCAGAAGTGGGAGCATCAAAGGTACGAAACGATAGCGAGACAGGAGAAAATTTGGAATTTAATCTTGGCTAAAAATCAGTCTCGCTCGTCATACTATAATCGTGCGAAATAACTGTCTTACTCAAGCGTTTATAACGGTTATGTCTAGCTATTCAGCCTGAACTACAGCATCAAACACAGTAATGATTGCATTTTATTTTATTGTAGTATTATATTTTATTTATTAATACTGTATTTATTTTATTAAATAATTTTATTTTATTGTTTTTGTTTTTCTTGACTTTAGGAATTTCAAGAACTTCCTCTATTCACATTTTCATCTGATCGAAGCTGAAATTGACAAATTTCACGTCGAATGTCTTCGCGCAATTACAATTCGTGGCGATCGATTGCATTTGATGTATCAGGTAAGCGACACGCACAAAAATGATAGTTATCTTTTCCGAATAATTTTTCTTAAATAATTATTAGATAATTTGTCATAAAAATTTAGAGGTTTTCCATGATGATATCAAGTCCAAACAGGTTTTAGAAGCCAAATCACAGTTATATAAACACAGAATATTTAGTGCGCAAATTAATGAATAATAGAATGTGGGGAAATATTAATTATTAAAAATTATTATCTTTTCCTACAAGGCAAGACATGTCATAAAAAATTTAGGGGTTTTTCATGACTTTGTGTAGCACAGTAAGTTCGAAATGGGCTCAATATCCAAAACAGGACATTAAGACATTTTTATGTTAATAAGTCCCGTCGGCGTAATTATAGTTTATCTTATGATGCGGTAGAGCGTTGGCCATCAAATTTATATCCAATGCAAATTTTCTTCCTCAACCGCGAATCGGAAATTTTAATGGGTCATCGAAGGATGCCATGTAGATTTGTAATGGATATTATTCGTTTTTTACTTTGTGCCTAATGTAATTGAAGACAGTCGATAAAAAATTTGGGCACATGTAGCGTTTGGATTGATGAGTTGAATGCATGCTATGCCGTTCTCGATGTATGTTTGTACTAATCCTAACCTACAGAATTTATGCAAAGATTAGGCGTCGAAACCTAAGGGGTCTATTAGTCTCGTACCTAAACCTAAGCCGCTCTTCGCACTTTTCTATAGTAAGCTGTTCTTTTTTCTAACGATACAATATCTGTCCCTTAAAGCTAACATAGGTCAAAATTTTGTATTGTTATATGCATTATTATGTATTATTGTAAGGCGTGGATGCAATGTGCGAACGCCATCCATCGTCAACTATATTTGCCATCTCGGCTCGCAGTGCCAGTTTGGATTAGCCTTATTCGTGCGTCGTACAACGATAATGCCTCTGGCGGCAATAGTGATGACGACTTGGCGGCAACCGCCCCTTACCAAGCGCAAGAGTTTCTGGCGTCAAGCGAGCCGCAACGGCGCAACGTGCCTGGTGTACGACCGTTTGAGCCGAAGCGGAAATTTACTCCGCTTTGGGAGGAGGCGTCAGTGCTATCATCGCAGGTTTTAGCAGCGGCGGCGTTGCCCGATGTCGGCAGTGCGCCGACTGCACCCGGCGCCGTGTCCGAGTCGTCGCCGGACTGCAGCAGTCATCGCGGAGAACCTGCCCCGGCCCGATCTAAAATAACAACAACAACTGGTCAAAAAGGCAGCAATCACGGCGTCGCTTGCCAGCAGCGACTGCCGTCAGCTGCTGAGATTGGCGAACGATTTCTGATCGAACTGATCGGTCTCATAGATGAGTGTGATTTGAAGATGACGAATTTGTAAGTTTTTTTTATTTTTCATTAATTTGTAGTAGATATATGTAATGTTTTGGGTCTTTTATATATTGTTTCTGTAGATAATTTAAAAGTTGAAGTGTTTTATTATTTAGTTTTTTGGTCAAGATCTTGTAATGAAATCGACTGCGGTGTGTGATTTTGAGTGAGAGAAAAGTGAAATTTTGATTCGCCGACAAATAAATTTGTTTGTTTTCCAAAAAAATTTCTTTAAGTGATGTTTAAATAAAAAAGGCTATAATCATCGGATAATGTAATGTGCATGACTATGAACAGTCAAAATATGGGAACGATTCTTAATGATATTGCATTTTTTGGAAGTCTATCTATAAGTAGTAGGCAGATTGGTATCTTAGAACTGTCCAAGACGTCACGAGGACGACCAGAAACTGCAATTTGAAACAGATTTCACTCTTATGATAAACAATTATTTGTGAGGATATTATTTTCTCCCGGAAAAAAATTTGTGCTGTAATTTATTGTTTTCGCTAAAATGATTAATGCGGTGCTTAAAATAGATATTTATGTATACCTTTGATTTTGAAAACAACAGTATTTTATTTTTGGAACGTGGCTTGTTTATTATATATATATATATATATATATATAAATATATATACATGTTATATATAAATTTATATATATATATACATATATATATATAATTTATTTTTTTGTTAATGCCGCGTACCGTAATCGTCTCGATTGATGATTTATGTGGAAATTTTGTATTTTTGCCCGAATATAAATAGAACCCGAGAATTGAAAAGAAAAAATATAGCCCTGACTAACTTTTTTTTTGGAAAAGGAAAATTTTTGGGGTAAATAGGGACAATAATTTTATAGTATATATAAATGGAATGTCATACGGTAAATGGGATTGAAAATGGTTTTATTTTACAAAAATGGGGGCTCATTTTTTTAAAATTTATTATTAATATGCGGCGTTGTGTTGTTTGTTAATATATTTAGATGATCGGCGCTTTGTTTGTAGTGGGACTTAGGATTTTAGCCAGGCATTGTGAGGTACAGTAAAAAATGTACTGAGACAAAAATTCCTATGTAACCTTATTATTTTGTCGGACAGATAATGTGCTGGCGTTTCGCGCATCTCAGACACATAATTATTGAGTGTAATTATTATGTGGGGTCTATTTCGTATATATAATGCATTGATTGATGTATTGGCGATACTATTTACATATTATGTATGTATATATAAAAGACAACAAATATGGCCCAGGGATTATGTCAGGCTTCTGTAGAGCTGCACATCTATTTCGAAATATTGTGGGTGCTATAGCTAATGTTAGTTTTGATATCACTTCGTCTAGAAAAGACTAAAAGGTGATGACTGTACATTTTTAGACTATTATAGTCGCCCTGTCTAAATCTATGTGAGAGCGTTTAGTCCCCTTCATAATGTACCTATGGGCTCCTTCCTCACACCCGTCTTCCAGCCTCCGGTGTGCCATGTCACGTCTTCACCTATGTAGGATTATGGTATAAAGTTTTGTCGCTCTAACCATAAGGTTAAAAGGCAAAGCTTAGCCTCAGCGTCCGACGGAACATCGAATTCTTTAGCTGGGCGGATTGACTCGCGCGGTAGCGCATTCTAAGGCATAAAATATTTCTTTGTGTTCTTTAGTTACACGTGGAAATGGATTCCAACTCCTTTCGGCCGTAAAAGTTTGTCAAAAATGAGTCCGACAAAACATGTTACGGATTGTGTGTAGGCAATAAATTATTGGGTGCAGATAGATATCTGTGCAAATTTAATTTTTAGACTCATTTTGTACAGCGAAAAAAATAATGTAGAAGAAATAAATGCTTTGATACATGGGATCTTTTCCAATGCAGGATTTGGGCAAAAAAGTTGGTTTTTCGTCAGAGGGCCCTCCACCCTCCCACTTTGGTGAAGCCCATTTTCACGAAATTTAATGACAATAAAGCCGTAACCACTCGAGCAGTTATTGGTATCTTTATTCATCCTCTGTGTTGTAGTTGCAATTAGTGATATCTAAATACGCGGGTATATCACTTCTACTACGTATTCAAAGGAACATTGTTGATATTCGGCTATTTTTGGAATCTGCTGCTGCTTAATATCCAATATGCAATAATTC
>JASANE010005508.1:0-86891 GCA_030248225.1 Trileptium ribeirensis | reverse complement strand
TAGTGCCTTAACTCAAGCAAAAGAGGCCGCCTGTCCTCTAATGAAAACTAGTAATAAAGAACTTACCTGGTGGTCGCAAAAGCTTGGTATACTAAGACAAAAATCAAAGAAACTATATTGATTTGTGATAAAATACGGAGGGGACTATAATTGGAAAAGATACAGATATGTACAGAGATTATAGAAAGAAGAGATTAAACGAGCGAAGGGCAGTTCATGGAAGAATTTCTGTGACAAAGTTAATGGTGCCAATGCAAGTGCTCGCTTGGCAAAAATTTGGTTATTTAATCATAAGGTGAGATTAAGTCAGCTTAAACAAGCTGATGGCAGTTTAACAGAAAGTGAGGAAGTTACATTGGAACTTCTACTTAGAAATCACTTTCAGGCTCGATAAGGTACGAGAATATACTATTAGATGCTCCTAAAAATTTTAGGCCAACTGCAAGAGATATTGCTGTAGCTATGAATATAGTTAACAAGGAGAACCTACACTGGGCCATTTTGGGATTTGATTCACACAAAAGCACTGGCTTAAATGATATCAGTCCCGTGCTGCTGAAGATCGGCTTGGAGGAAATAACTCCTAGCCTGATGAGAATAATAAGGGAATCAATAGTGACTGGATACATTCCAAGGGCATGGAAAGAGGCGCTAGTCACATTTATTCCCAAACCTGGAAAAGACAGCTACATAGAAACGAAAAGCTTTCGTCCGATCTGTCTAACCTCGTTTTTATTAAAGAGATCGGAGAATTGGTTGATAGATATCTAAGGAGTGAGATCAGTAATAAACTGCATGATAATCAACATGCATATCAAAGACGAAAGAGTACGACAACTGCTCTACCTGCGTTAACAAGTAAAATGGAAAACGCGCTGTAGCAGGGAAAACACTCGGTCATAGTTTTCTTAGATATAGGTGGAGCCTTTGACAACACTACACAAGATGCTCTCAGGCGTGCATTCAGCAACTTTGGGTTAAATTCTACGATTTGCAAATGGTTGAATAACTTGGTTGGCATACGATGGGCCACTACTAGAATAAGTAACACATGTGTAAGATTTCAAATCAGTCGAGGTAGTCCGCAAGGAGGGGTGCTATCACCGCTTTTGTGGACAATGATAATTGATGATTTATTACGAAAACTAAATACTGCAAATGTGTATGCACAACCATACTCTGATGATGTTGCAATTATTTCTAGTAGCAAAGATATGGATGTTAACATAAGAAGGATTCAAAGAAAACTACACTTATAAGAAAAATGGAGCATTGATCGAGGTCTAACGGAAAACGCAAGTAAAACCACAGTATTAATTCTATCTCGAAGCAGAACTGTAGTAACAAATGTAAATCTAAAGTTATCTAATGAGATCTTAAAAATAACGAATACAGTCAAATACCTGGGGGTCATAATTGATAATAAACTATTATGGAAGGAATCAAAAAAGGAGTGAATACACTCATGGCATGCAGAGGGATTATTGGAAAGACTTGGGCAGCTAGACCAAACACAATGCAGTATATCTATAGAGCTGTTGTACTTCCAGCAGTGTGCTACGGCGCCGTGGTGTGGTGGCACAAAATGAGATGTAAGACTTATGCAAAAAAGATTAGCAAAATATCAAGGTTAGCTTGCATTATGATAACAGGCGCAATGAAGTCGACGCCCACACTGGGTATGGAGGTATTGTTGAATATTCTTCCTATTGACTTGTCAGTAATAGAGGAAGGCATAAAAGAACTCCATAGAATTTAATGTATAAGTCGAGAGATAATCACCGGAGTCAAAGGTTACCACACCGACATTGACTACATAAGGAAGGAAATACCTGCGTTGAACTTCCACTGTGATTATATCCCTTCGAGACTATCAGGGGTTATCACATGGCAGACAGTTTCTCCAGATCGTAATAGTTGGATAGATGAAACGGAAAGTCTCAGACGACAGTCGGCGGAAAAAATAACCTGCTATACAGATGGATCCCTCGTCAAGCATAAAAGAAAAAACTTAACTGGAGCAGGTGTTCTGGAAGGATATGTTAGATATTATTACTCATCGGGGGAGTACTGCACAGTCTTTCAAGCAGAAGTCTATGCAATTAAAATGTGTGTAGACAGCATATCAGCTAATGGTGTGTGTAATAAGGAAGTACGAATATTCTCAGACAGCCAAGCAGCTCTTAAGGCACTCTCATCACATGAAATAAAATCGGCTTTAGTCTCAGAATGTAGGGATAATATTGCGGAGCTATCTGAGAGAAATAATGTGATGCTTATGTGGGTACCAGGTCACAGTTACATTGAAGGCAACGAAGTAGCGGACGAGCTAGCTCGCAAAGGATCCAGTAAACTACCACTAGGCCCGGAACCTATATTACCGGTTGCTAGGAAAGAGGTAACTACAATGATTAAATCCTGGCTACACAGGAAATTTATTACAGGTAGGAGACTTGAATCAGCATGTAAACAGACAAAGAGTATTATAAACACACCAAACAGCAGTAACAGCAAATTTCTCATAGGGCTCACAAAGGATAAACTAAGACAATGTGTTCAAGCAATTACAGGACATAGTTGGCTTAATTATCACTTATATAAGATGAAAATCATAGATACTAAAGAGTGCAATAAATGTGGGGTAGATCAAACGTCTGAGCATTTTCTATGCAAATGCTCCAAGTATATAGACAGTAGAAGGGACATCTTAGGAGATGAAGATATTAGGATACAAATCTTGAAACACAGCAGTATCAATCAACTATGTAAGTTTGTTATAAGCACAGGTAGGCTCAAATGTCCGGAACAATGATCAAAAGACGATCTACGCTTCACAGGTAGCCTCAAATCAGGTAAAGTCTTACTATGTGTGTAAATGACTCTGTGATGTAATGGACACCATTTATTTATCACCGCTCTCTGTTTGAGCGCAATGACTCTCTAAACTCTGTTTATACTGGTATTCTTCAAATCAAGCTGATTTCTTAGTATTCATAGTAGATAACGGGCTCATGCTATGGACATTTCTCTAGATGTCCAAGCATACTTTTCTAGCCCAGTAATATCTCTGTATCCCTCTATAGTGGACATACGGCTTGACTATCGCTGCTGTTTAAACCATGTACATAATTCGTTTTCAATAAATTTTGGACATACGGTGTTTCTGTGGGCCCGATCCCAACATCTTTCAGCCGGAAAAACGTGCCAAAGGAGCTTCGTTATTGTACCGAAGGTTCAAAAATCATGTTACTTATTGTAACACGACAACCGGTTTCGGTAGATATATCTTAGATTCAGCTCATTTTGTAGATCAAATAAGTCTCTATAAGTCTGCAGTGTATGGGTCAAAACGTGTTTTAAAACGGGCCCATGAACCCAAATTACGCGAAAATGGTAATATCTGTTCGTTCTCCGTTTATTCTCAATCTGTTGATCAATTTATGTTCTGTGTAGCTAAATAATGTGCTGCTATAGTCATTGGTTACACTGCAAAGCTGGGCCGAAAAAAGTTTTTCAATGGGCCCGTGGGACTAGAAGTACACGTAAAAGGCAATATCTATTCAACTGTTATTGGTCGCATTTTGCAGAGCAATGCATCCTGTGCTACAAATTGCGAGCACAATAATCTATATATATGTTTTCAATTATTCACGCAACGTGGCTGATATTTGGTGGCTCATTCTGTAATATAATGCTGTGCACATCTCTCTAAATTACATATTAAATGGTCACAATTCACCATCTTGGCGATAAGGCTCAGTGAACTAGATACGCTGTTGGCCAGAATATATACACGTTAATTCAAAATGAAGAGTACGATTAGCTCAAATTAAGATGCATCACTATATGCTACTTTATTCAAATTTTTACCTGCGGATGTACGCGTCGATCAATCATTGGAGGGGGATTTATACCTGAGTCGCTCCGGTTCATGCCCCGCAGGTAAATTTTGGCTTCCAACAAGTTCATACCCCCGGTACTTTTCAAGACGACTAAAAACTACCAACGTTTTCTCTGATGGGATAAATAATTTGCGAATATGACACTATTTTGACCAATCCATTCGATTCCAACGTTATATTATAAACAAACCACTTTACCGTTGTGACACATGTTCACAGTAAGTTCTGTGTGTGTTCCTAGACAACTCAAAATATGCGGATAATCGAAACCCTTATATCTTGTCTTGGTGGTAATTATTACGTTTACCAAATACTGTTCCTGGCTAAAAATAACTCTATAATTGTATGACATTTTAATTACATGGTATTACTTGTATTTCGAAGGCGATGGTAAAACAGGCCGGCAGTGGTTTCATCTATAGTTGTCAATATGAGTAATTATGAGTAGCAACTGGATTTGTGTTTGATGTATACCACCCTAGACCTCCGGAAGCCCTGATCCATATAATGTTCGTCGACACTTAATCTACACTGGGTGGCCACAACCCTTGAAAACCCTTAAAAACCCTTGAAAACCCTTGAATTGCTGTTTTCACCCTTGAAAACCCTTGAATTTCCTAAAATACCCTTGAAAACCCTTAAATATTGCTGACAACCCTTCAATTATTTAAGATGCTCAGCGCATTATAACATATCAAAAACCGATTCAATGCTAATTTTATTACAGGGAACACGGCTTTTACTTTCCGAGCAACACCTTCACGCAACTGTTCGTCGTTTGATCTTGCTTGAGAGGATCTCTTGTTACACATATACGTTTGATACCTTCTATATGTTTCAGATTTGCAGTTTTCCCTGTTAATTTGTATATATATAATCATATATATAATCTTACAGATTAACAGGTGTAAAATTGTAAGTTTGAAACATTGCAGGTTATCATTTAGTATATGTAGCAATTAGCTCGTACAATTGGCTCGTAGTACATGTAGCAATTGTAGGATTAAAGTTGTTCATTTTTAAAGACTTGATCGGTTAATATGTCTTGAATTTTCAACAATAACCCTTGAATTTTCTTGCCAAGAACCCTTGAAAACCCTTGAATTTTTTCAATCGGGTTTCGTGGCCACCCTGTCTACACTAAAACATAAAATAATCGTGCTGATCATTCCTGATGACAAGCACAAAATATGTAACCAAATAACTGAAGACATACTATTTTGGAAATCGGGGTCAACGACCCCAAACAGATGGAAAATCAATGAAAAGACATGAAATGTTCTTGCTGGACTTTAGATAGTTAAACCATCGTATTTAGCGTACCGAAAAATCAATATATAGGCCAGTCATGACGCCCTGCACGCAATTAGTAATCAATCAGCTGAAGATGGAGTATATTCTAGAAAATTTATTGAAAACCGCCGTAAAGGTATGATATATTCATGGCTGGAGCTAATCAGAATGTCGTCTTCAGTTTACTGGAAAATCAATAGAGCACTAATACGCAATTTCGTAACCAAACAAATAAAGACGAACTGTATTATAGAAATCGGGTTCAATGTAGGTTCTTTGTCGCAAGATATTGACTGCGAAAGCCAGGCTTACCCACGGCCAGATTTGGTAAAGAATCTTTAAAGATATTACAGCCCTAGCGTTCTCAGGTGACACCACACTCGTTTCGCTTCGTTTCAACTATATCATTTACACAGTAGTCAAAATGTTGTGTGATGCAGTGGAGATTGTCTGTTACAGTGGTGAAAGTTTTTAAACTCCGTCTGTGTTTGTGATCGGCCATAACTCGGGAAAGACTTAACCGATTTTCATGATGTTGGGCTTATCGGCATATCAATTTACCATGTAGAGCGAGCGTCGTTTTTTTGATTTGGGGTCCGGTTCCGCGGTCAGGGGTCTAAATGTTGGTTTTAACCCACTTCAGTATCCTTTTTATGGAAACAAGGTTATTTTTATCGTATCGTGCGATTTTTTTCTGATTGGTTTTATTTCTTAGTAAATTGATAAATGCCGATTGTTTTTCGATTAAGGCTCCGGTTTTGGAGTTATGGGGTTTGAGATATGGCACCGTTCCTCGACCCAAAATTAGAAAATTTGTTCTAACGTTCTCGCAGAGCGACTGATTGCAAAGCGGCGTAATTTCTGTTCGCCAACACAATGCACCAATTTGGTATTTGGTCACAAATGCGTTTCATAACTCGCAATGGGGCAACTAGCATTCCGCATTTGTTCGTTACGTTACGCTAACACATTTCGTTTTATTATTGATAATACGTGTTGTTCGCGAACTTAACATGTGATGTGCAGGTTTTAAAATATTAAACGGGGGAATTTTTGTTCAATAGTAAAATAAAAATTTTCCAGTTCAAATGTCAAACGGTCATAAATCTGTTTAATATTTTTTAAATAACTGTAAATGGGGCAACTTTTTGTTACTTAACGTTTTGGACGTGTTGCCCAAAACCCCAATTTTATGTTCTCTGTTATGTTGACGGATGGCTGGTACCCCGAACAAGCGATCGCTAATGACAAAAGGGGATTGTAGGTGGTGCACCATAAGTTTACTCATGCATAACAGGACATTGTTTACTGGATAAACATTTAAATATCATGAAACTGGTCGCTAATGATTGCTGCAATTGGTGTCTAAATGAATCTGGCACTTCATCACACCTTATTCTCAAATTTAGTAAATTTAATGATTTAAGGCGGAAATTCTTTGGTAAATTTGTATTGCTTTATACAGCTGCTCCCGATCTTCAACCGAATAATATTCTAGGTTTCCTTAATAGAACTATTTGGAAATTTAAATTCATGTAGGGTTTCGCAATGGCCCACTTTTGGCCTGAGCGGATGGTTAATGCAATCATTCAACCCTCCATCATTCTACGACTTACTACTACAACCAATCCACTGAAGACACACGATATACCGGAAATCGGGTTCATGGACCCCAAACCGATTGAAAAAGCAAGAAATATACAAACTGGACCTTCGATAATTTAATTGTATTCAGCATACCTAAAAACTTCTACACAATCAAATTTTTGGTGCTATATATACCAAACTACTAAAGACGTATTCTCAGGAAATTGGCTTTATTGACTTTAAACCCAATAAAATTGTCTGAAAAGGCATAAGATACTCGTGCTAGACTCTAATTAACTACCAAACCATGGGGTTCAGGCGCGGTTTTAGAAATTTCTGACAGGGGGCAGAACTTTAAGTTTAGAAAACCATGTTTGAGTTAATGAGTTATGAGTGACGCAGACAGACATTTAGAATTATACTATTTTTAGGCAATATTTGTGGAAACTTCACTCTCCCCTTTGCAGCAACGTTAACATACGTCCGTCATATACATGATAGCGACCTGTATTAATGCTTCTTTAAATTAAATTCTGTCTGTAGCACAGTTAGAACGAAGCTCAATCTGGTCTCACATCAAATTAAATGTTCTTTTAAATTGTTTACCGTTCACTTCGTAAAGTCCAAGCGCCTATTCTGCAGCGCGAACTCATAAATAATTCGCTGAACTTCCAGCGACCTTTGCTTGTGAACGAACATCAAAGCCAATCCACTGAGGCGATCTTCAGTCATCGTGCTGAGCAAATACGATTTCAGAAATCGCAGAGACGAAAACAATCGCTCGAATGAGGCCGAAGTAACAGGAAGGGTTGCAAATATGCATAAAAGAGCTGACATCCAAGCCAGAAATTCACTGGTGCACAGATCCATAGCTTCAAGAATCCCAGGCGTGGCGAGTTAGCGTCAACTGATCGACATTTTAATTGCCAGCGTTCGAATTCTTGCTCAACCGACTGTTTTTCAGTATCCAGAAGCTGTTTGGTTTCAATATAGAAATCCACAGCTTCTGAAATGTCACTGTAACTTGCACTCGGCGTGGATTGAGGCAGAAGCGACGACAAGCGCATAACGTTGGCACTATGAGATTCAAAACGTACATGGAGCTGGCTCAGGATACCATCAAGAAAAGGGATATAAATTTTTCAACGATAAAATTCATTATGGAGTTAGCTGCAGCTGCTGTGTTCGTGGACACCTTGTTGTGTGTTCGTGGACGCCCCTCCCCTCTAAAACCGCCCGTGATGGTGTTCATCATATCGGAAAACCTATATAGGCAATTCTTTATTATGTAAGATATAAGAATTAAGATTGAATACGTAAGCAAATAACAGACGAAAGAGTATATTCTGAAAATCGGGTTCATTGACCCTAAACCCATGAAAAGGCTTGAAATGTGCACGCTGGACTCGCGATAACCAAATCATTGTATCCACCCTTAACTAATCCCTTAATAGACCTTTCCTGATATCATGCACGCCATATACATAATTAGACAAATGAAAACACATTACACTTCGGAAATTGGGTTCATCGATCGTAAAACCATTGAAACCACATGAAAAAGGTATAATATACTCAATTTAGACTCTAGATGATAAATCGCATCCAATGGGTTTGATAACCTAATAGACACTGATTGTGGGGAAAAACTAGCAATAACACGGCGAAATATGAACAATCGCTATTTCTGGCATTGGATCGATGACCCATATTTGGACCCACAGCGGCCCAGGTAGTAATCCCACCAAATATTCGTAGACATTAAACCTGTAGATCTCGAAGACCTGTTTCCGTTGATCTGATCTTATTGTGTTGCTGGTGTTTAATTTAATTTAATTGTTTAATTTAATTTTATTTATTTATTTTAATTTAATCTTATTATACCCATCCCAAAAAATTTCTTTTTCGATAAAGCTTGTGTCGTCAGTTATGAGCTGCGAAAAACTGGTACTTTTACGGCCAGATTTGGCACAGAACCCTTCAAATTAGTTTTTGCAATTTTGAATTCGAAGATTGGTTGGAGTTGTTCGCGTTCAACTAAATGCTCATCGACGAAATCGATGATCCAATGAGTTATGAATGAGCGAAATAGACAACAAGAAATTTTCACGATTTTCTCCGCTCGCTCCGTTTCAATGGTATGATTTTAAAATGGCTACAGTACATAATGTGTCGAGAAGTGGAAATCTGAACTAAATTTTTGAAGGGTTGAACTGGAAGTAGAATTGTTTTTACAATATATAAAATTAATTCTAATTCTTTGGGATCACGGCGCGTTAGTTACAGGGTCCACATTTTTTCAGACCCTCAGCAGTTTGATTGTGTGTCTTGCTATATTGAAACAGAGGGACCGAGGCCAGAGCAGCGCAAAAATACTTTTCGTGGTATGATTTGAAAATTTCTGATGTTTATTTTTTATCAAGTTAAGAAATAAAAGTCCTTATATTTTTTAACTGTGCTGAAAATGGATTGTAAAACATTGACATATCGGCTCTTGTATTATGGTGTTTCCTAGGCTCAAAAGCTCATATGGGAACACCGGAACTGTTATTAAGCTCGCACTAGCAATGTTTATCCTTTCTGCATGAGTAATTAGTTGCATATACGTGTTGTAGGTCGATCTGCGTGCTGGATCCGTCTATGCCTAATTGCCTTCTATCAACAGTGCTTCCAATTGAGCTGTCTAGAGATATGGCTGCTCTTGATACCGGTAAAGGAATTGAAATAGATTCTGAAGCATTATCTTCTACTATTGAAGCAGTTAGCCTAATTTTTTGTACTGGTATTCAGCCACCAATTGGGCATCTGGATCTTTTACAGGACTCGTTTGTTTCGTTACTTGCTAAACATGCTGCAACTACAGGTAATAGCTGTGCTGCTAGCTTTGCTCTTCACGCTCTCTTAGCATTTAATCTTCATACTGATCCCGCGAAAACGGCTGATATTCATAGTCCAGTTCCACGAATCCTCTCCCATGATCATAGTAGTCAAGGTAGAACTATTACTAACGAGCTGGTTTCGTTAGCTAATCGAAAAGCTGATCCTGTATGGCCGTACAAAATTTCCGCTAGCGAACATAATTGTCCTCATATTAAACGCCGGTGTCACAGTGTGTTGAAACTTTTGTCTGACCTACTTCAATTTACAAACGGTGTTTCTTGCTTTTATTCGACAGATTTAGAAGTATTGGCCGATATCTGCGTTCGTGAAATACAAAACCTTCCACCGGATTCTCCACTGAGGCATCAGTTTTTATCGCTTTTGTATTGGACGCTGGTATTTGTTGGAAATAAAGACATTTTAGGGCCTGAAATTAAATTTGTTGTTGAACATTTGGAGGAACCATCATCTTTCGAAAAGGATATTATCGAGCGAATTCAGACGTTTTTGTCGCCAACAAATGTTGACACACCATCTCCAGGAATTCTGGACGGCGCTATTAATTTTCCACACTCAGTTTATGATAATATGGGTAATAATTATTGTGATCGGTTTTGTAATACCTCAAGTGCACGGGTTACTGATCTGTAACATTTGAACCTTTGGCATAATGAAGTGTCTGAGAAAATGTATGTCGTGTAATTATATCATGAGCAACAAGACGTACAAAATGAATTTAGTGGATGCATAATGTAATTTTTTCTAGATATTATGTGATTGAGATTGGCGGTGTTATGTATAATCGAACTCAAAGTATTAATATATGTGCTGAGGCTGCATGTATGATAATATTAGTAACAGTGATACATTGTCGATGAATGCGTGTTGGTAGGAAGCGTTTGGGTTTATAATGAAACAAGAATTTTTATGTGCCACCGTAATACGAGTAATTTGTAATTTGAAGGCTTCGTAAAATGATTTGTAGACACTCTGCAAGTTTAATTTTTGGCAACGACCATGGGGCCCAAAATTTTAGGGGAAGTAGGAGGTACGACATAAAACATATACATCAGCATGGAAACCTCCTACAAGTTACAATGCACAATATATAGTCAAATCGAATCACAAATACACGGGGATTTAATTGTGTGGAAATGTGGGTACAAATATCGCAGGAGGTCAAAACCTAGGGGGTCGGAGCGGCGGTATAGAAGTAGCATAGATAGATTCTTTTTGTTGTGGCAATGTCAAAATTAAATCTGTGATGTCGACCGTTCAAACTAACTTCTATTTTTTGTTTTCTGAGTTGTATTTTGTGGCGGTTACTACTAGATATTGCGCTATTTATTAAACAGTGTGCGATATGTCGCATATGTAACTGTAAATTTTAGCCGTTACACATATTTTGTGTGATGTTAGCCGTGTACGCAGTATCATTGATGTTGTATATTTTGAGTGCAGCTGTTTCAAAACCATTATTGAATATTTCATAAATCATTCATTGCCGAGTGCTTCAAATTGAAGAAGTTGACGGCCAGGTATTTTCGGTTACCTCTGGTACGAATCGATGTCTGTCTCCTGGTATGTGCTGCCTCGAAAAATGTCGAGATCCGCTAAATTTAATTTATCTTTGCAATTTTTTCATCTCATCAATGAACAAACAGTTCTTGCAAAATTAACAATGTGTCATTTAAAATCTTTTACAAAGCTAAATATTTCATAGACTTCGTAGAATTTATATATAAATTGGTTTTTGTAGTGCTAGTGAGGCAAATTGTTAATTATTTTAGTGCTTTTCGTTAAAAGCCTAATTTTGATAATTTTTACAATCCACCTGTTTTAGGTAACCGTCTGGTTCTCATTTTCGTATCTCTTGACGAATTTCGGCGCAATTTAGTAGTCATGCTTTCGGGAAAAATGTTAGGGAAAAAGAACCCACTAATGCACTTCCAATCATTTTTGAGCTGAAAGTTACCAGAGTCGTGGAAGTTAATGCATTTCAAACGTAATAATTTTGAGTCAGATTTCAAATCTGAATCTTTGTATAGATTCAATTGATCTATATTCTGTAGTTATGCCAGTAATATCTGTACAGCTACATTTAACTTTAGCCTGAAATTCGCCGTTTAGATATATATATACTTCACGTTAATTAAACCAACGTGATAGCAGGGAATTTTTGATTTATGCATGAGCCAACTTCAGCTGCGCCGCCTACCGTACTCTTTTAACACTGTGTACAAAACTGTTAGAGATCAAAACAATCATTTCAGTAGCCAATTCTAAATAAAAACTTTTCTGGGGTTTTTTCCGCGTTGCTGTTGGATTTGGGCGCCGCGGGTGATCGTTCGGCCCTCGGGGGGGGAGGTCGAAAGCATGATTAAAGGAATAGTTTTTGTTCGCTCGTCGTAGCTGTTGTGCCGCGTGTTGTTGTTGCACGACGCACGCGCGGGATGTATGTCGCTTTTTCGTTCGCTACCTTTCGTGTTGCGAATGATAATACGTGTAGGTCCAGAACATCACATGTAGTGTGTAGCTTTTAAGACACTAAATGGGTGTGTTTTGTTCGGTAGCAAAATATAAATTTTCCAGTTCAAATGGCAAACGGCCACTAACCGGTTGATGTTTCAGGATTAACCGTTATTAGACCAATATTTTGTTTCTTTGCGTTTTGGACGCGTTGCCCAAACCCCCAATTTTGTATGTATACCGAAGGTTGGTACATTAAACAAAGTATCGCCGATCGCTATTGACAGAAACAAATGGTAGGCGGCGCACCTTAAGTTTATTCATGCATTATATTTTCATCATTGTTATATTAGTCTGATCTTTTGTCTGTACATGTGAGCCTATGCATTTACATGGAATCAAGACTCCAAAATGGAATGAAAGACATGTGTCCACTGCTCTTGAACAACTAAATCAGGATTGGTAGGAGGACTGTTTTAAGTCTAGTGCGCTTTTGCCAAAGATTTCTGATATGCTGCAACTACCGCAATTATAACAAATTAAAGCTGCTAGAATGTTACTGGCAGCCACAAACCGCACAAAGCGTTGAGATAATAGCACAGAGACCTAGCTAACCAGATTTTGAGGATAAAGTTCTTAGAACCGCTCTACGTCTAGAACGACAATTTAGATCACAGTAGCATTTTATCAAACGGTAGTTTTCAAGTCACTAAGATGCTATATAATCTATTTAAATTCCGTCTCTCTGTGTGTGTGATCGGCTATTATAACTCGGGAACGACTTAACCGATTTTTATGATATTGGGCTCATTCGAACCAGCGTAATCGATTAACGATGTGCATCCCTGAGAGTTTTTTATTTGAGGTCTGGTTCCGGGGTGAGAGGTCAAAATTTTTTACCCGTTTTAGTACCCTTCACGGAAGCAAGGCTATTTTATCTTAAATGTCGAATTATTTTCCTGGTCAGTTTTATTTCATAGTAAAAATGATAAATGCCGATGACACTTTTTTGTTTTCGATTAAGGCTCCGATTCTGGAGTGGTGGGGTTTGAGGTATGGCACTCTCGTGGTTTCAAAATTCGAAAATTTGTTCTGACGTCCTGGGCGGCTGAGAAGTTTCACCTGGGGGATTTTGGGAATGGGAAACTCATTGCCGGTGATGGTTTAGCTTTGCGACCCATGGGTACGGGGGTATGACGCCCCCATGGTTCTTTGGTACAATATTACTAATTACTTTGTGACGTCCCGGGAGGCTGATAGCTTGCACTCGGGCATGGGAAACTAATTGCGGGTGTTAGTTTAGTTCTAACTTGTGTGATATTCACATATAGCATATCGAGAGCTGATTGGCTGTGCACGCAAAAGGCATAGGTGTACTTATGCTTCACTACCCTCTGCAATCGCGACAGAGGTACTAGTCCTATCTTGTCCTTGTTGATATAGCAATCTAGTAGCTGTTGATTTTTCAACTTATAAATATTTTATGTTTGCAGTCAAATCTTTTATATTATATTAATTCGTTTATTTACAGTAAGCTGTTGTACACATACATAGTAATATATTTTTTGTTTCGCCTGTAGTTAAACATTGTGCACTCCGTGTTTAACACTTTACTTTTAATTATTCTGTGCTTTGTTTAGATGTTGTCCTGCTATTAACCATATTAGTAGGTACGTTTTCGCCGACAACTCACTATTACTGGACCATGGCAAGTGTTTCCCACTAGCGGTGTTACGTCAAGATTTTCCTCCCTCGAGTCATCGTACGTTTTGTCTTTGTAAGCCTAATAATAAGCCAGTAGATGTAAAATGGGGGTTCTCCTCTCAAATGAGGGGGAAGGTAATTAATCATGTTTATTAATGTTTAGTGAGGATATATATCCTTACATATATAATTAATGCTTAGTGAGGATACATATCCTTATATGCATTATATATGTACATATTATATACGTAAGTATATATTCGTATAAGGATATATTCTAGTAAGGACATTTGTGTCGTGGTTTCCATTGTGTATATATCCTTATATATATTATATATCTTTGTAAAGATATATGTTTTAAGATGAATTATATGTATGCACTATATACACTGGTATATACCCCACCTTCAGAATAAGGATATGTCTGTGTAAGGATATATCCTTACGGAGTGGAAGGTGCTTGATATATGTATATGCGTTCTGTTTATACGATGTATATATCATTACTGGTTTAATTTATATAAGATATATCCTTGTAAGGATATATATCCCTATTGCTATACATAGCAATAGGGATATATATCCTTACAAGTTCCTATTGCTTGTTGAAAAAGTATATAATAGCGTGTTTCTTAAGTTTTCTGATCAGTTTATATTTTCTTTCGTAATTTTTGGTTGTGTATTTCTGAGTTCGCTCGGTTTCCGCCCCACCCGAGGTAATGGGATCGAACATTATAAGGTGAGACTCTTCCAAATCTTTTTCTCAATTGTTATTGAGGTACGTTTTATATGTTGTATCAGCTTTTGTTACTACTCACCACGTGTCTTCGTCTGTTGGCTTTGTTTCATATATATTCCCATCAATTCACCGACGTAGCAGCTTCCAACGTCTCGATTCACCCACCACAGCAAGGTTTTGTTATTTGTTTGGATATTTTTGCATCTCAAGAGATAATAATAAAGATTTTCTGTATAACCCAGCGTGAAATCTAGTTTATTTGTAACAGTTACTTCACTTACTTCAGATTCGTTCATTGTCATGAATGTACTATATAAATTTGTATTATTTCAGATTAAAATGGATTATATTGAAGATGTTATGGATATTGAATTTAATAAAGTCGATAAATTAAATTACTGGGCTAATGAAGTTTATGAAAATGTGGATTTATCAAACTGTACTAATTGCGACTGCGTGATGGACGAACAATTTTGGGATGCGCTAAAACATTCGACTGAATTCGATATTATACGACTCAAACAAAAAGTGTATCAAATGTGCTATGACGCTTTATCTTTCAAAGTTGCTAAACAAAAGTAGTAGAAGAACAAGCAAAAACTGTGATGTCAACCTTAGGACAACATTATATTGACAATTATTATGCCTATAAAGAGGATTTACCTTGTCAAGGTGGACACTTAATGGGTGGTGTGATGTGACCTGCTGCAAATACGATGTTAAAATATGTGGAAAACTCAACATTACGAATGATATATAAACATTAAACCTAAATTATGCGTTGAGCATTATCGATTTTAATAACTCTTAAAAGGAATTAAAATCCACCTGAATAAAAATGGCTTTCGTGTGTAATATTTGTCAGCGGTCATTTACACGTCATGATCATAAAGTGTGGTATTAGCGGACGGTTCACAATACAACCCCGTTTACTTGTCATCTTTGTGATCGATTATTTACTCGCAAAGACAATTTGCAACGATATTTGTATAGTCATTCGAGCGGTGAACCTAGCGCTAAGTGACAACATTCAAGTCATTGACGGGTGGCAATTTAGTCATCAACAAAATGGACATCAAACTATCAACAGTCAACAACGACCCGTTATCACTCAAAAACAACCTACTGAGCACGACCACGTCGCTAAACCACTGCAATCGACTAGCGATGCAATGGATCAGCTTCATACGATGGCGAAGTAAATCAATGAAAATGAGCGGAATCGACAAGCAACAGAAGTCGAACAACAGCAAATTATACAATTGCTGCAATAGAAGATATCTTTGAAAGGTTACGCTCGCAGTTACTACCTGGTACCTCCTCAGGTAGTAAGCGACATTTCAGTATTTCTCAGCCAATATCGATCAATGTTACAATAACTGTTGCGCAAAGAAAGAACGCATGGATTCAAGCTGTGAATGAGCGTTCAGTGTGTGCAGCAAAAACTGGATCACACACAGCTGACAGCACATTTCAACAGCAAAGCGCGAACGATATTACCTGGATCTGACATTGATGCAGAAATAAATAATTTGATAGATGAATTACTTAAGAAATTTGATGCATTTGAAGCAAGAGGGCCTGGATGGGTGCTGCAGGATGTTCGACATGGCGATGTTTATCTGAGCATCTACAGATCTCTTAGCGGCAAATCATACAAACAGATACCTGCATACATTCGAGACAAGAAGGCTGTGTTGAACATTCAGAACAATGATAATAAGTGCTTTTTATGGAATGTCCTTGCAGCTCTTCATCCACTCGACCGTAAACGTCATGCCGAACGTGTTAACAACTACGAACTATTTCCTAATGAACTTAATATGGATGCAATCGAATATCCAATGAAACTATCAGATATTTGTACATTCGAAAAACTTAAGAACATTGCTATCAACGTCTACGGACTTGAAGATGAGAAAATAATTCATCCTCTCATCATCTCGAAGACAAATCATGACCAACATGATACTGTATAAAGATCACTATTGCCATATACGCGACCTCGGCCGACTATTATTTGAACAAAACAAGCATAATTGCCAAAAATATTTCTGTTCTAAATGTCTAATACCTTATTAACATAAGCTACAAGTTTTCGCAATGATAAGCCTACGCGTGAGACCTGATGGAAACTCAACGCTTCAGTTCAGTAGTCTGCATCAAATGCAACGTGCACCTTATGTGATTTACGCAGATTTCGAATCTCTACTGGAAAAGGTGCACTCATGTCAACCATCAGCAAAAACGTCGTTCACCAATGCTTATCAACGACATACACCTTGCTGGTACGGGTTGGTAGAATGTTTCGGTTGCTGCAACGATAAAGTCATCATTCGCGGACCTGTTATATATCGTGGTTATAAAAACATTTCTGCGTAATGTCATTGCACTATCTGAACAATATCAAAATGAACGACAAATAATAGTAATGGCTGACAACGACAAACTGAAGTTTAAGTATGCTTCACGATGCTATTTATGTCAAAGTCAAATGAAGAAAAAAGAAAAGGCGAAAGACCACTGTCACCTATGTGGTCGACATCGCGGAGCTGCTCATCTTAAATGTAACATTGGTTACAGACTCAGTCGTGATGTAACCGTGTTATTTCACAATTTACGACGCTACGATGGACACCTTATCATGCAGGAACTTGGTGTTGTATGCAAAGAATTGGGTTTAGACATTGAATGTATTGCAAAAGGTGTGGAAGACTACGTGACTTTTTCTATCAAACGTCGATCAAACAAACGTAGTGATAATACAGATGACGATGGCGACACCAGCGATGTGGAAACTGATGGAATACCAGCATGTGATGACAGTATTGGCTGCAAAATACGATTTATTGATACGATTCACGGGCCTCTTTATTCGCTGAAAATTTTGCCAGGGGGCATTTTGCCAAGAGAAAAACTGTTAAAAATCGTGTCAGAAGCACTGCCAAAACGCTTTGATAGAAAGAAAAGCGATTTTTAAACAAATTTTGACAAAATTTGCGAATTTTTTGGCTTGAGAACGCAATTTTAGTACAAATTTTGATCAAATTTTTTGCGCTTTGGACCTATTGAAAACTAAAAAATTTTCCCAGATGCGCTAAACCCAAAATTTTGCCTAGGGGCATGAACCGGGGGCACCCGTTTTGAACCAGGGAAACCGAAAAATGCCAGGCCCCCAATTTGGAGAGCCCAGATTCAATTTCTACCTTCATCTTTGGATTCACTTGTGAACATTGTTTAAAAAATGGAAACGATGAATTTGCAGCAATGAAGCAAAACTTTAAAAATTTGGACCAGCAATGAAACGGGGTCAGTTGGGGTCACATATCTCACGGGGTGGCGGGGTCAATAGACTGACCCCGCGATCCCGGATAAAAAATTTTGGATGAAATTACAAACTATTTTCATTACTTTGTCTATACAAAGATCTCACATACTGCACGATACTGCATATAACCATATATTGATTAGTATATAACTTTTAAATTTTTTTGGTGAGGAATGATCACGGGAGGTCATGAGGATCACAAAAAATGCAAAAATTTACAAAATTTTTGCCCTTGTTGGCCAAATATCTGCTAAGGGAGAGCATAATGCAAACGATCGGTATTAATTTCTGAAACCGTAGCAGTATTGAGTAAAAATGAATCCGCTCCCAGCTGTCCGACTTCTAAGCTGCCACTCCGTTCATTATCGTGATTATTATTTGTTCGTTGGAGTACTGGGTCGACCCGATTTGAGACCCGACGAAAAATGTAAGAACGCTTGTAATCTTAGGCTTAGAATAACGGATACTTCGGAATATTGGAAACAATCTCTTTTAATGAAAGCATAATTTTAATCATTCTATGTATTTCATAAGTTAAAAATTCTTGTGTATTAGTGTTTATGTATATAATTATATATTTATCATATAAAATTTAACAACGAAAATTTGGAAGGAACTCATTTGTGGGCATATTAAATGCGTAGCGACGGAACCCAATATGTATTAAACCAGTAATAACATACATCGTATATACAGAACGCATTTACATATACCAAGCACCTTCCACTCGTTTATATGTCCTTATATACATGTGATCTATGTATTATATATGTATAAGCATATATCTCTCTGTAAGGATTTATATCCTTATAAGGATATATATCCTTATATACATGTAATATATGTATTATATACGTGTAAAGATATATATCCTTATTATTGAGGGGTACGAATATATGTCCTTATATATGTAATGTATGCTATATACATTATACATGTGTAAGCATATATATCCTTATTGAGGGAAAAGGATATATCCTTATATGTACATATATAATGCATATAAGGGATATATCCTTATAAGGATATATATCCTCACTTAGCATTAATTAACATGATTAATTACCTTCCCGCTCAATTGAAGGGAAGGGGGCAGAAACCCCATTTTACATCTACTTAATCCTACGCTTAGTTTAGGCTCACAATTTAACTTAATTTTTGTATTCATGCCAAGTCCCGCCCACCGTATATAAGGCATGTGATATAAACTTTCCTATTATGATGTGCCGAGTAGCGAAGCGCTCGCATATTGTGTATCGGTGTCTTGTATCATAACCCAATACTCGACGGATATGAGAAACTGAGCGCTAGACGATCCGAGCCTAACTTGACTAAATTTGAGTAAATAATTATATAATCAATTTTTCTTTAACTAAATATTTTTCCACCTTTGATTTTTAATCATCTAGCCAAGTTTTGTCAGAAAATATTGAGCTCACATGACTGCGATCGTGTTCCAATCTACATATTTTGCCTTAATATAGAGGAATTAAAAACTCAGGATTTCTGTTGTCGCTTTCAAGTCATGCCCCTATGTAAATTTTGTTTTGCCCCAAACCGTCTTTCCGAAACCCCGTGTAAATTGGAGAACCGTAAAAATTAATTGTTTTAGCACTAACAGCTTGACACAGGGTTTTGCAAAATCTCAGCGGCGTGAATTTTGTGTATTTGTGCAAGATACTATGCTTTTTTTCTGAACCGCTTGCAAGCTAATTATACACTAAAAATACTTTCTATGAAATTTAAGAGTATTCTAAAATTTTTGGACTACCAGATATTTTTTTAAAATCCAAAGAACTATTCCTTGAAATTTTAAAGGATTATTTTTCCAAAATATAAAATTTGTTTATATTTCGTTGGGGACGCCAAAAGGGAAGGCTGAAAGATTCATCAGGAAATATTGTTTTGCAAAGTAATATTTGGATGGGAGTTTTCGATCTTTTCCTTTAGCCTCACCCTACTGAAATTTTAATAAATTCTACCCTCTTAAAAATTAGTATTATATGTGATATATATGTGTGTACAGTGTCATACATTATTTGTGTGGTCTGGTTTACATACACATTTTAAGTTCGGCAATTCATACATTGTAATGTTTGAATATCATAACAATTTTGTATGGAATTTGATGTACTAGGAGTTTTCTATTTTGTCTGAATTTGTGTGATCTGGTTTACACACACATTTTAAGTTCGGCAATTCATACATTGTAATGTCTGAATATCAAAACAATTTTGTATGGAATTTGATGTACTAGTAGTTTCCTATTTTGTCAGAATTTTCAGATTCGCTTGTACAAAAAATACAATTGTAGCTGATTGAAACTCATCACTTTCTAGCATAAAACACAGTACATTATGTAAGAATCTCCACATATATGTATCAAATACCGTCCATTCTTTGTATTTGAATATATATTGTATGAAACGCAACATATACAATGTATGAATTTTAATATATAATTGTATGAAAAATAATATTGTATTATATGAATTATATCTATTTAGTATATTTAATGTATGAATTTTCATAAATTTTTTAGTTGAATATGATATATCTAATGTATAAATTTTTGTAAATATTTGTATGAAATAAGATACACCTATGTAAATATTTGTATGAAATAAGATACACCTAAAGTATGAATGTTTGTACGTAATTGCAAGTTTTCTACTACTAATTTTCAATTTTATGATATATTTGCTTTATGTAGCATCAGATAAATGTGTGCTACAAAACACATATATTATCTGAAATTTCATACAATTTATCTGCAAATAATCACACATTTTTTGTATGCAGTTTTATGCGAATCATGTACAATTTATCATTAACCCTCCAAAGTCTGGGGGGAGGTCCGACAGACCCCTCGCACTGTTTTTTCATCACCATTTCACGGAGAGGCGAGCTAGGAGCCTGAAATTTTTGGAGAATTCCTAATTATCATAGGGCTATGAGCAGGTGCTTTCAAAATTTTTCTATCCCAACCGGTTGGCCCAGGGGTCCGTCAGACCCCCCCCCCCAGACTTTGGTGGGGTACGAAAGTGAACGAAAATTGAACATCATTTTCATACCCCTCCCAAGTCTGGGGGGGGGGGGGGGTCCGCGGACCCCCGTCAGTAACTTATATATAACTGCTACCACTGGGCCTGTTTGGTGCTTCATTAGAGGCGGAAATTAAGTAGATATATACAATTGTTGCAAAAATAATGTTTTAGCACTACTAGTTCCCTTGTTTCAGGAATTTTAGTCATGGATGACCGCGTATATTCACTGCAACAAGCAGTAGAGCTTGTGCTCAATGATAATGAAAGTATCCCTGATAATGAAATACTAGATGATGCCTCTGATATAGACCCTGCCGACGAGATTCCTGATCAGCAAGAGATCGTCGACAGCGATCCCGATGAGTACAGGCCCGGAATTGAAACCAGTGACGAAGAAGACGACGACGAAGGTGATGCTCATGGCGACGCGCATGTTGCAGGTGCTGGTGGCGACAGCCAGGGCTTGTATGCATCTAGGACCCCGGGAGTAAAATGGGGAAGCCATGCACCTAATTTGCGCGGACAGCCAGCTGCAGAAAATATCATCCGTGATCGTCCAGGGCCGACAGCTGCCGTTCCCGCCGTTCTTGAGTCTCCGCGGGATGCGTTCGACCTCTGCTTCACGCCACTTATGGTTGAAACAGTGCTGCTCTATTCCAACCAGAAATACCGGCAACACTGCCTGGATCACCCAGACAGTCGACATGTTCGCCGCTTCGGAAACAACAAAGCATTTTTGCGTGAAGAGATCGAAGCTCTTTGGGTTGCTAATTTTGCAAGGCGTGTTCAAGCTGACGAAGACCGACACGAACCGGCTGTGGGAGCCGACGCAGCTACCGCACTTTCGGGCCACAATGTCGCGTGATCGGTTCAAGCTTCTACTTCAGTTTCTTCGCTTCGACGACGCCGATAGTCGCCAGGTCCGACGGAAGCAGGATAAATTTGCTGCAGTCCGAGAGCTCTTTGACCTGTTCGTTGCCCGATGCCGTCAGCTTTACAGTCCGGGTCAATGCATCACGGTGGACGAGCAACTAGTCAAGTTCCGTGGCCGCTGCGTCTTCCGTCAGTTCATGCCTAACAAGCCCGGAAAGTACGGCCTCAAGCTCTGGGTTGCCGCTGCCGCTGACTCCCACTATTGCTACAACGTGATACCGTACCTCTTAAGGGACGGCACTCCTGCTCCTCAGGGACTTGGCTATGAAGTCGTCACTCAACTTATCGAGCCGCTGCACAATTCAGGGCGCAACGTCACAATGGACAGGTTTTTCACCAGCGTCGGTCTGGCCCAATTCCTGCTTAACAACAAGCTGACGGTAGTGGCAACGCTGATGGCCAACCGCCGCGATTTGCCTCTCGCGTTGCTCCCAACAGCTGTGAAGCAACAGAATCGTGAAGTCGGTTCGACAGTTTTTGCGTTCCGAGAAAAGCTTACCGTTGCCTCCTATCGAGCGTCGCGTTCGAAAACGGTTCTTTTGCTTTCGACTCTGCATCACTCGGCGGACGTCGTCGACGGAGAAAAGGCAGAGATCATCCAATACTACAATGCGACCAAATCGGGTGTCGACGCGCTTGACCAGATGGTTCGCAATTACACTTGCTATCGACGCTCTCGACGTTGGCCCGTCGCTATCTTCTGCAACGTGATCGACGTCGCCGGGATCAACGCCCATGTTTTGTTCAAAGAACGTCGTAACAACGCTCCGGGTCCATCAGGCCGCCGCCCTGAAACTTCTCGATTCGAGTTCCTCAAAGCTGTCGGCGAAAGTCTAATCCGCCCGCTCATGCTTCTACGAGCACAACATCCGAACGGTTTGAACAAGCCCACAGTTTCGGCTTTGAGTTGCTTCGATATCCAGGTGGAACAACGCGCTGTTCGTGCGGACAGACCAGAAGGTAAGCTACACTTCAGTTTTCTGATGTTAATAAGCTGATCGAAAAACTGATCGATAGCCACGGGTTCAGGTTAGTTGACGGGTGCAGAAACAAACTGCGAAACAGTCGAGAGTCCCATGCATGCGAGTTGGTCCGAGTGTGAAGTGCGCCTGGAGCGAAAACCTGCGCGTCAAAAAGGTAAATATGTTTGTTTTTTGGAGATTTCACAAGCTCCCTACCGCTTTGTTATGACATAATATTTACCAGTAGTTCTAAAGATGTTCTAACCTAGATGACTGGTGCATCATATTCAGTTGCGATTACGAGAGTGAGCGAAGCGAAGCAGAACGAGTTATGTGGTAGGCGGTCGAAAATCGGTCATCGGGCCATGCCGTTAGTTTGTGAATTGATTGAGAGAATGCCTTGAAAGATTTTTATATGTGATACCCATTTTGTATTGAAAAACCTTTTCGCCCACGTCTTCGTGCTTGGGCGCAAATGAATGACCGGGTTGAACTCTAAAAAGGTAATTACATAGATGAGAAATTGTTAATAAGTCTACTGAGTGAATTTGCAGAACGTTATAGAACTCGCAGTTATAAAAACGCGAAACCAGCGGGGGCTCTCCAGTTGAGCCCAGAGAGGGAGGTGTACTATATCAGTGATTTTGGCGAAGTGTTCTTTATTTAGAGCCTGGTCAAGCTGTCAAAAAACAGTGCTTCATCTGCCCTAATCGGCTCAAGCGGAAAATGCATCGGACATGCGGCCTGTGCCACCGGAACGTCTGCGGCGAGCACTCAACAACGATTGTTCGCTGTCGCGACTGCAACCAGAACTGATTTTGGTGCATTGGAGCGATGTAGTTTGCCATAGGCGTTAGACTGACTTTAGCGTTGGGAAAGAATGATATAACTGGTGAAATGATTGTGGCCGAGTCGATTGGACAATCGGTGGATCGAGTTTGATTATGGTTCTTGTTGTTAAATCATTTATTTGTTTAAAACTCTTATTCAAAGGAATTATTCGAATGAACGTTTATTTGGTGACATTATATCATTATTTGTTTGAAAACGCATTAGCTGAACACGTAAATATAAAATTTCAATTGATGTAGGATTTGTTCGCCGAACAAGTGCCCTTATTTGTGTTAATTTTTTTACATATTGTAGGGAAATGTCGCACAATTATATGTATGTGTATGGAATTATCATCATACAAATTTTAATAGAGTATATTTCGGAAAAATAATTATTAATAAATTTCAAGGAAAAGTTTAAATTCTAAAGGATATCTCGTGGTGAAAAAACTTAGAATACTTGACGTCTTAAATTTCATGGAAATTGTTTTGAGTATATAATCTTCAATTTTTTTCAGTTACTAGTACCTTAAATACTTATGGTTGCGTCTGGTTAGCAGCATCAAAAAGGTATCCCTGTTTAGTAAAGCCATGTCTTGAAAACTTCGTATATCCGTTCTGTTTAGCTACCACTTAGGTGGTTTTCTTTAGTGGCAACTTGTTTCCTTTATTAGGCAATAGCTTCTATCATCGAAATGACTAAAAATTGTTCCAGTTTCTGAGCGCTGCCAATGCTAATCTTCGTTTTTGTGGCCGCCATAAGGCTGTGTTAGTGAGTAGTCGCCCGAAAACTATGCGATTTATTGAATTGGTACGACCAATTTCAAAACGCCCTTCGTATAAGGTGGCTCGTTGTGCGGTAGGGGCGAGTGATGAAAGTGTGTCGCTTTCTTGCTCGTCTAGCCTGGATGGTGAATGCCACTGGCAAAGAATGCAAAAAGAATAAAGTCGATAATGATAAACAACCAAAGATACCGATATAGGTTTAAAATTTTTTGTACTAAAATAATTTTAGCGTATTACAGTTTATGTTGACTAATTGTATAACTATTTCGACGCTTTAAACGCCTGTTAAACATAGTGATAAAACCGTAACAGTTTAACCCTATCATATGTTTTGTAAATATATATAGTACATTTTGTATTTCAAGCCGTTTCAGTTTATCGTAGTGCAAACCTTTTCAGTAAAGAATTGCTGCTGAGCTCTTTGTCACTGCTGGTTCATAATTCGAGCGGTTATAAGATTAATAAGCAAGAATTATTATAGTTAAGTTAGTGATGGGCAAGGAAATCGGGATATTACATATCCTGAAATTGCATCCGGTCAGCAGTTGTGAAATTAATTTTACTGGTAGGAAATCCACAAAGTTTTGATTTACGGATCTCGACAATACACTGTGTACAGATGTTTTCCTATGACCTTTTAACAAGAAATTTTGTTGCATCTATATATTGTGGGGTTATCTATTTCTGTTGTTTTAAATCTTTTCACCCTATTTATGCTATTTTTCTAATGTCACATGTTTGCACACAGTTTTAGGCTCAGTGATAAACTTCCGTTTTAATTTCTTGGAGGATTTTTAATCTGTATAATTTAACCCTTCGAAATTTCGCGTTTCCCAGACTTATTACCTTACGCTCTTCAGACATTTGGTTTTAATTTTGGGCGTAATATATTTCTGCATTTAACCTTTCCATCCTGTTGAAACGGAACTAGCGTAGCCAGCAGTTTCCGATGAGGGGACGGCGATTTGGAACCTAGATTTGCTCTTCTGCCGGCAATCATGCTTTTGATCTGCCTCTAATTACAACGGTCAGAAGCTAGGTTGGCTAGATGAGTAATACAACTTTGCTTTCACTAGTTGTAGTTTCCCCGAAATGACGTTTGGACGATTGTGTTTTTGATATCATTTAAGTAGGCACGTCAGACGTACACAACCCGGTTGTCTTTTCCAAGTCGTTGACACTGGGTGTAACAACGATCGCCTAGGGACACCTTGTGGTGGCATTCGTAGTACGTGTACCAGCTTAATCAGTCTCCGTTTTTGGATTGTCTTGGGGATAAGCTCGGTAACACCAAGTCTTGTACAAATTTCAGTGTTTGTGATTCGATCCCTGTGCGATGCTCTTAGCATGCGACGCCATGATTTTTGTTCAAAGGCCATTATTTTCTTTTCATGTATCTAGAGTGGCCATGTCTCACACCCATAAAGTAGTAATTATCTAACGCACGTCATATAACACGAAGTTTGTTGCCATTTGTGACTCTGCTGTTACGCCACAATTTCATAAGCATTGTGAGTGCTGACTATGCTTTAACGATATGGAGCATAATTTCAATTCCTGAGCCGCCCGTTGGGGTTATTTCACTGCCTAGGTACTTGAACGATTCAACCTTTTCAATTACCTTACCATCCAGTTTGAAAGTAAGGTCATCAGTGGGGTTGCAACACGACTTTTGTCTTCTCCGTGCTAACTGTAGCACCGACTCGTAAATCATATGTGGCGACTTTCGTCAGCATATGTTGCAGCACAGGAACTTTTACCTAACCGAGCTATATCATCGGCAAAGATTAGGTCGGTTAGTCGTGCTCCATCACCAAAAAGTATACCGTCTTTGCTTTCGTCTAGGGCATTTTTCAGTAGCCATACATCTGCCCAATTAAATAACATTGCAGGCAGTACACCGGTTGTGATAGCAAAGTTGCGGCATCCTTTTCGGTAAACCTTACCTTGCTACAAGTACCTTCATATATCACTTTTATCACATTCATGAGCTTTCAGTATCAAACGCAGCAGAGAAATCAGCAAAGGCTATGTACAACGGTCTTTTAAACACATTTCTTGATTCCGACTATTTGACGTAATGCGAAAATCTGATCAACGCAACCCCGTTTAGGTCGGAAACCAGCTTGGTTTTCTCTGGTTTCTGACTTGCGGTATATCTTCACTCTGACACTGATAATTGCTTCGAGAAGCTTGAAAGCAATATGAAGGAGTGAAATCCCACGATAGTTTTTACATTGAGTGGGGTCACCTTTTTTGTAAAGTGGAGTGAGGATAGCCGTCTTCCAGTTAGTAGGTATCTTCTCCAGCATCCATACTCGCTCTAATAAATTGGTAAAAGCTCTCGCCAGACTTTCACTGCCGAATTTCCACTGCTCAGCTGGCAGGCCGTCTTCATAAGCCGCTTTCCCATTTTTAATCGACTTTATAGCGACCTTAACTCCTTCTGCAGTTGGAGGAACTGCAGCAACGGTGGGTGGGTAGAAACCTTTAAATTCTAGTTCCACGTCTTGAATAGGATTTACTGGTGCTGGTCTATTCAATAAGCCTTCAAAATACTCTACCCATCTATTCATTTTGTGATCATTCTCCTCGATCAGATTTCCAGAACTCGTTTTAATAGTCTCAGTAACACCCTTTGATCTGCAGTTAGTGCTCGTACCTAGTCAAAATAGCTTATTAGAATCACCAGCAGCACTAGCACGTTCTATTTCTTCAGCTATCTTCTGCCAATACCTGTCCTTGTCCTGTCCTAAAGCAGATTTGATTTCACGATTTATATGCCTGTCAGCCTTTTTCAATTGTTTTCGTTTTTCCACTAGAGCAAGCGATTTATTCGAAATCCAATGGTTAGGCTTATGCCTTGTAAACCCTTGGACTTCTTCAGCTGATATCGTTAGTACGGATGCTATGTCATGCCATGTCTTTTCAATGCAGTCAGCTGATTGTAGACTTTGGAGATTTCTTGAGACTGTATCTTTAAACCTTTCCTGACATGCCTGTTCTTTAAAAGCATCCAGCATGAATCGTATTGTAACAAGTGTGCGTTTTGGGTTGACAAACGCAAGCGGAGGCGTAACCGCACCAGTGCGTGATCATTGGTCCACTCGTTACCCCAAAAAGATCTTGCATTCATCGAGCTCTTCCAGCGTTGCTTGACAAGGATAAAGTCTATCTGCTTAGCTGTGTGACCATCATCAGATTTCCAGGTTTGACGGTGCAGCAACTAGTGTTGGAAGGTGGTGTTTGAAGCCGTAGGGGTAACATCTCGCATCATTGCAACAAGTCGGTCGCCATTGTCGTTCCTTTTGCCAAACGAAAATGGACCAATTGCACCAAATTCAGGAGAGCTACGATCTCCAATCTCCGCATTCCAATCACCAGCCAACACAAGCATGTCATTTCTAGAAACAGAACGAATACAGGTTTCAACTGTACTATAGAAGTAATCTTTTATCTGTGCATCGTAATCCTCGGTAGGAGCATACACGGTAACAACCGAAATATTGAAGGGCCTATCCTGTAGTGTTATCTTGGCCACCCTTGCATTGATAGCTTCGAACGACATCACGTGACCACAAAGCCTGGGGCCTACAGCTATACCCACATTATGTAGCCCGGTGTTGATGGGTGTTCCTCACCAAAATAGTTCGTATTCATTGTATTTGTTTTCTAGGTTGCGTGCAGGTCTAATATTGTTTTAAGGCATGTTCCACTTAATCTGACTTCACATAAACCTGCAATGTCGCTTGAATGCCTCTGTAGTGTAGAAGCTACAAAATCTTCTGCTCCTGGTTGCAATAAGGTTCGTACATACCAAGAGCCGAACCGAGTTTCATCATTTCGCTGCGTTCTAATTTTGAAAGCATTTGCATTATACTGTCGCATATTTCTCGCGCCACAACACACGCGTCGCTTTCGGTTAAACGCCCTAGCCCTCGTTTGAATATTTGTATTATCAGACATCATTAACGAGATTGTTTCATGGCTACATAATCAGCTGGGTTGCCACTACCAATAGATGGTGAGCTATTTGGGAAGCTCTTGAAGAATAATTTCATTAGGTAAATCACATTTTCGGGTGGATGGGTTTTCACAAAATTTATCATTTGATTTTAACAGTTATGCTGTGGCTTTAGTTGATCAATAAGAGCTCTGACTCAATCTTCCGGTTCAAAATAGCAAAAACAGTTTTGAAGGGTCCATCGCCAATTTTGGAAACAAAGGTGAGCTTATAAAAACAACTGCGTGGAATCAACTCATGGAAATCTACAGCTGTACTAAACAGTTTTATGTAGGACCACTGCCTCGGACGCTAGCGTCGACGAAATCGATTTCCGGAATATGGTCTGTTTTCATTTGCCATGTTATGTACCTATTGCTACCAGGCGTCATGAGTAGTCGTTTCTTTAACATAAAGCAAAATTCGGCGACGACCTGAAAATTGGACTCATTCTTTAATTGTTTTAAGATTGTTGTGAGTTGAGCTAGTCTGGTGATACACTGGTGCCAAGTAAAGTTCAGGTAAAATGTATCGTACACCGACAATCTCCGAACACAACGTCACAGCTGTGAGGTGGCAACCTGCGATACACTAGCTAAGCTATTGAGAACTCAGCACCACACAGAAAACAGATGGAGGTTAGCAAAAAAATTTTATATTCTAACGGCAACTTAGCTTCTCTTACAGCCAGCTGTAACATACAAAAATCTCTTATAGCCAATCGTTAAATATCTGAAATTCTAATGAATAGCTATTACAGACTTTTGTATTTTATAACTGACTGTAAGAGACACAAGTTTCTAACAGATAGCCATTAGCGACAATAATCTGTTATGACTAGCTACAAAAGATTTTAGGCTCTAACAGCTAGTTGTTAGAGATTTTTGTATTTATTGGCTATCTGTATAAGACTAAAGTCTCTTACAGCTATCTGTTAGAGATTTAATTATCAAACAACCAGTCATTAGAAACAAAAATCTCTAGCAGCCGTTTTCAAGAAACTAAAATATCATATAGCCGTCCATTAGAGATTTTAGTTTCTTGCAGACGGCTGTTAGAGACAAAAGTGCCCACTTTTTGCACTCATTATTCTGTGAAACCTGTATAATGTAGTAGCTTGTTGTCGGATTATATACTCGGGCGAATACAAACGTGGAATTTATGCAATGTCACTTCGCCGTGATAATAGCTATTTGGAACGTTCTAGCAGCGCCATGAGTTTGAGCATCACTTTCGTGTCGCTTAAACAGTAGTTCTAGGACCGTGGTTTACCTTCGTGCACGAATCTTTTAACGCGTGACGTTCAAATTTAACGATAAAAATAGCAAATCTCAGATTTTGAATAGAATCTGTTGAAATTTTGAGCCGAAATTCTGAGCGTAGGAACGCTTGGGGGTGTTGGTTGAGAATTTTTGCAAACGGTATCCTACAATGTTTAGATGGGTATTTAAATTTTGCGACCTTTTTTGGTGCTGTTTTCTAATCCCTCGTCAACACTTAGTGTTATTGTTTCAAATGTGACAAGCTGGGCGAGCCTGCACCACACTTTTTTTCGAGACAAGTCGATCCGAGCAGCATTTGATGCGCTTTAAAAATGCATTGGTAGTGTAATAGGACAGTTAATGTTTGGTATATGTACCTGCCCTGTCATCAATATAATTTTGTTAGCCATCTCAGTTGCTTAGAATGCCAATGATTGTGTTGTTATAAGAACTCCATGTGCTGAAAATGTCAGGAAGGCTAGTTGGCGGAACTTCAAGGTTTTCACCCCTAGAAATCGCAGCTCGTTCCACACCGTCTCCAAAATACTTTCATCATTGCCAATTTTGAAACTAAGTAGGGATTCGGGTTTTTGTCCGTGCTATATGTACAAGAGTAAAAAATTGAATGAGGGCTAGCATTTAGTAATGTGGCCTGATTTTAGTATTGTGGATCTATTTTTGAAGATCCGTTGTTGTAAAACCATTCAAAGGGTTTGGTTAAGATTTTGTATTTGTGTATGTAACAACTGCTCCAATTAAAAACAGCTTTTGCACATTCGAAACTCGTCCATTGTTTGTTCGAACAGTAATTTTGCTAACTGTGGTCGAACTGAAATGCAGTGGCTATGTTGAATGTACCTACTTTGAAGTTACAATTCCAATTTGACCCGTCGGCATAAGATTTTAGGATGTCTTGAATAAAGCGGTGGTAAAGCCTTAAATAAATTATGGCGAAACTATAAGAATGCATACAGGTTGAAGTGGAGGGTCAGGGATCTTTTTCTGAATCTTTTCTCGAGGTGGGGCTAAATCAAGTTTTTAGCTCGTCCCAGCGTCAGCTTGACACAATTTTGTTAATTGCTTCAAAGGTTGAACTACGTTGTCAACCTTAGATCACATTCATTTCTGCATATATTTTTGTAATTCATGTTCATCATATTCAATTAGCATCCCCGAGGTTACGTGCTAGGGCTAGGCCATGGCCTTGGAGAAAATGTTAATTTTTTGTATTCTACAGCTCTGCGGAAATAAAGAATGACTGATAATAAAATACTATGATGGAAACATGGGGCTTTGGTTATAACTATTACTATTTGGACATGGTGAAATCAGCAGTGCGACATTGCCGTTGTTTTTGTGTGTTTCATTGTTGCTAAAATTGATAATCTACAGCGTATTTGTTCCATTATGCCAAGTGGAAGCCGTGCTTCGATTCAGAATTTGATAGCCAGCTTCGTCAGATCATTGCACAGCGAGTGAAACGAGCAAGCATTTCATCTGTGTACGCTCTGATAAAGTTAATAAGTTTTACCATGTAATACCGGCCAGTTGTTTGTAAATATCTCAGGAACTAATGAAGATATTCTCATAGGGTCTTTTGCATATGATAGCTTATCCCGTGATCCCATGGAGGTTTCATTCATGCAAACTTGGTGGACCCTTTTTAATACCTCCGTTTTTGTGACCGATGGAAAATGTTTTCAGTTATGTCTCAAAACACAAGCTTCATATCAAAAATATTGCATATCTTCTCTGTTCGGTCGGCAAGATTAAGACTTCTTCCCCCAACACTTTTTGTCAGACATGTGAATAATGAGAAATGGACATAAAATTGCGTCCCAAAAAGACCCATTTTAACGCTTTGTTTCCGCATTTTAATATAATCGTTAATATGTATTATATCGTCACTATAAAGGTGCCGCGGTTGCTGAAAACGATGAAATGACTTATTTGGATGTATCTGCGATCGATATACCTTTTTGGAATAATACTGCGGAACCTAATGCTACATTGTGTTGCGTCTGTGATTATGAAGGTTTTCAAGATTCTGAAAACGATATAGTAATTAATTTGAATGTATTTGTGACCATTGTCGACCGTTTGGTGTGGGACTATATCCCCTGGCAAAAGGACCCATTTCAATCCTTTGTCTTTTACATTTTTAAAATTATCGTTAATATGTATTATAAATCACTATAGAGGTGTCACGGTTTGCTGAAAACGATGAAGTAATTTTTATTTGAATGTATTTGCGTCTGATAATCCTTTTTGGAATGGTATGTATTCCATGGAACCCAACGCTACACTTTGTTGCATATGTGATTATGGAGGTTTTCAAGAATGCTGAAAACAATAATAGTAATTTGAATGTATCTGTGGCCAATGTCGATTATTTTGTGTGGAACTATACCCCGTGGCAACCCGCCTCCAAGAATTTTTTCATCCAAAACCACGAAGTCGCCCCAAGGCATGATATCGTAGTTTACAATTTCTTTTAATTTATTGCATTTGTGATTATAATGGTTTGTCAGGTTGCTGAAAACGATGAAGTGATTCATTTAATGTACTATTATGAACGTCGTATATTCTTGCTTGTAATGGTACTGTAAGAATACCCTAGGAACACCCCATGAAACGTAATGCTACATTTTGTTGCGTCTGTGATTATGAAGGCTATAGAGGATGCTGAAAGCAATACAGTGATTCAACTGAATGTATCTGTGACCGTTGTAGAATGGTTGATGTGGGACTATATCCCAGATAATATCCCAAAACCAGGAATAATTTCGTGTTGTTCAATCTATTGGTTTAATTTGTTGGATTTGTGATTATAAATTGTTGCTGAAGACGATAAAGTGATTTATTTAATGTATCTTTGACCGATGTACCTTTTTGGGATAGTACTGTATCCCGTGGAGTACCTCCATCGAAACTTGTATCTCTTCGTGATTTTTTAAATCTAATACTTGTTTCTGTGATTATAAAGATCTTCGAGGTTGCTGAAAACGGCGAAGTACTTCGTTTGAATGCTACCAACGTAATCTTTTTGGAATGGCACTGTATCTCCTGACACCCACTAATGTCCTGGCTTCTCCAAGCTACCATAATTATACCTTGGGGGGCATGAGCTCGGGGTTCCTCAAGTTCGGAACTGCGGGAGCCGAAAATCCCTGGGAGGGGCGATTCCACCAGTTCAACAGAGGAGTCACACAGTTAAACTGGGGGAGCATTAAGTGCTGTAACTGTCAGAAAACATCAAAAATAACTTATTTGACAATTGATTTTTAAAAAATTAATGATTTTTAAAAAGTAAAAAATTAATGATTTTTAACCCCGCGGGGGCAAATGAGATGTCTTTTAAGTCAAAATTTGGAAAAATCAGTATATTTCTTAGCCCGTCAGACAAGAATTTGGTAATTTTTAATATAGTAGGAATGTATTTTGGGGGACCAGGGAGCATGGACTGGAGGAGACCAAAATTTACCTAAGGGCACAAACGGGGGAACCCTGGATGATGTCGAAATACATGAGCGCCAGGGAGTAACCGGAATTCGGGTTTAAAAATTTTGTTTGAAGTTTCCCACATTTTTGCTTCATCTGTGGTTCAAATATATGTAATATATACAATGATCAAGCTTCAATACTACCAAGCAAAAGAAAAGATTATCTCAGCAACTTGCCGTGTGAAACGTAAGTAGGGCACATAAATTCAGTAGGAATTTTTATCAAACTACAGGAGTTTGTTAACAAAACAAAGCCAGGTCGATGCTTGTTGCATCTACTTTACACATTCTGAAGTTTGCATGGTATGTTAAAGCTAACCGGTCTCACTTGGTAATAGAGTATGGATTACGTAGAAGTACTTATCGTGAGCTTGGCTAACATAAATTGCGTTAAGCACCAGCCAGTGCGCTTGTAGACTTTCTAAATCAGTCTACATTGAAGTAAAATAACGTTATCTGCAACTTAGCCAGAAACTGCGTTCTTGGCAATGAGCTATATTTATTGCAACTGTGCGAGCAATATGTTTGTCTCATTGAGCGGAGCTCGGCTAAGCCGAGCGAATCGTTTTTATTTTCTGTCTGTGAGGAAAAGGTCGATGTCCGTCCGTTCGTTCGTTCGTTCGGTCCGACGGATCTCAAGAACCACTGAACCGATTTTAAAAAAACTTTTTTTGTTTGAAATCCTATCATGACAGAGTGTGTACCTGATATTCGGGATTAAAAAATTTTGAGTGGTTAATTAGTAATTAGCTAATTAGTTAATTTTATGCGGCTAAAATAGAGAATTTGCAATATTTGTGTTATTTATTGAAATAGAATCTTTTCGATCAAACCATTATAGGGTTTTTTGGGTCGAAGAATTCAAATATAATATTTTTACCAATGGTAAAGCCCTATGCAATGTAGTTACAAGAACATAAAATTGAGTACATTCGTAATGCCACAGCCCAAGCTCCGCTCACAAATGTAGTTCCACTACCGACTAGTTTATAGCATTCTGATTAGAAATTTTATCATCTAACTAACGTGCACTGATTGCTCAACGCTAGCCTAAACATTCTCTCTGGCTACTGATCAGAAAATTACCATCTATTATTTTCACTTTAACCATATAAACCAATAAGTTCAAGTTTCTTACAGAGCAACATGTAACAAACGTATGCGTAGTAAAGTGAGGCGACTGGAGACAGGGCGAAAGTGTATATGCTACGCTCCATTGCGTTGCAAGTACATGCAGTCTGACGCAACATACGCAAGGGTGCATTGGGGAAGGCATTGTTTGCTCTGGGTGTCCAAAAACTGCCATATCGATCGATAAATAAACATTAGCATTCTCGGTCTCTTTAAAGATTTAGAAAAATAATTATGCCATCGCAATACATTAAGTTTAATGTAAAAGTTATTTTTCATACATTTTAAATCCACTGTACCTTCATTTCTCCCTTCATCTGTTTTGCTATATATAAGTTTCGAAAACTAGGTCCCGGTTTAAATGGACGGTGATTCTCTGATGTGCGCCCCAGGTTCCTCCATTATTTAGACACCCAGACATCGAACCATGCAAGATTTCGTTGTTTTTAATCTAGTGCTACAATTTGTAGCATCTGTGATTATGGTGGTTTTCAGGGCTGCTGAAAACAGCGGAGTGATTCACTTGAATTTATATGTGACCGATACCCGTGACCCGTGTTTGGATAGTACTGTATCTCCAGAGAATTCGCTTCGAGCAATGCGTGTTTTCGTAGTTTTCAAACATCGTACATTAAAGCACAAAAAAATTATGCCTCGGGCATTTTGGCTACCGCTTGCTGTGCATTCGCTGGTTGACCCACTTTCTGGAATTTAGACTGTCGTTGAATCTGTATATTTCTGAAGATTGTGTATAAAAGTAGCAAAAATATATATTAGAAATAGACAATTCTTATTTCAATGTTTGGTGTAGTTATTTAACTAGGCTTACCAATAATTTTAAATTTACGAATTTTCTTAACTAATGTGTAGCATATACATTAGTTGGAAATGCGTGTACCAAAGCGTTTCTCTGTATCGTATAATTTTTCCACAGATCTTGTACGTACATATTGTGTGTAATTTATTTAATAATGATACCTTGGACTTATCTCAAATTAATTACAATTCTTCACTCAATGCCATATAAGTACGCAACTGACTACTGTGATGGTGATCCTGAGAATTGCAGCAGCGGTCAAGAACTAAAAGATACTAACAAATACACAGAAGGTATTACAATCACTATATAAATGCCGTCAATATATCGATGGTTTACTGCAAAATAGAACCTGTACGATTGGTTTTTAAATCAGCAGTTAATTATGGGTAGCTGTTAGCTACATTGCGCAAAAGCATTATCAAGATGTAAAAATTACCAAAAATATTTAAGCTTATACTCTATGTTGTACAAGAGGGTTCAGGTTCATATATTTTGGATGACGGCGTCAAATACTCATCTGGCTGACCCGAACTGCCTGGAAAGTATACATATGAGAGAACCGAACTGGGGGCGAGAAATTAGTTTTTCCCAGGGTTAAACTGTGTACTTAAATGAACTGGGAAAACCTAAGATCGCGAAATGTTATAAATAACTGATCCGCAGTTAATATTTAAAATAATTTATATTATATAGCGAAATCCTATCAAGTGACGGCAGTTTTAGCGTATATACAGAAGTTCAGGGATTGTATTGCCCTACAGCGATAAATCAGCCTATTTTTAGTCGTGCATGTAGTACCTGGAGAGTGTGACCCGAGAGAGAGCCAAAAATACCAGCTTACGCCAAAATACCTAGGTCACCCGTAGGAAAGCCAGTTTATGGGCAGCTTATTTACGCTTTATGGCTTTATAGATTATTTACTCTTAGCGTTATGACACAAAATCTTTACTGTCAAGATGTCGCAAAAACTGCCAAAAATGATGTGTAGGTTGCTGCTCTTGGCTCCTAATGAGCGGTTCATATGCATTTATTGTCGGTTTCAGGTTTTGTGTTTCACATACTTATGGTTAGCTCATAGCTTTACTATCGAAATGTCGGAAAACTTTCAAAAGATGTGTAGTGTAGGTTGATAATCTAGACCTGAACGCTTCGGCTTTTCTATTATCACTGTAACAGCACGAAATCATCAGTAAGATATACAGCAATAATTTTGGAGCCATTCGCTTCTGCTAATCGAAGCTAGACAAAAATGTCCATTTATGACATATTTATTACAAATTTTTTTAATCACTGGTACTCAAAATGTTTGAATAATCTTTTCTTGGTTACTGTATAATAGTTGTTTCTCAGGGAGAAACTATAAACCTTTGACAAGGAAGTTTGTGAGTGAAACGAAGAGAAACCATAATTTACTGTAATGTTTTTTCTACATATTAAGGAGAATTCCGTCTTTTTCGTGTTTTTTCCAGTCGGATCTAGCGGTTTATCTTTTGTGTCTATAGGTTTTTTTGGGATGGGAGTTCTTTTTCGATATCTGCACAGGAATACGTGTACGCGTCATTTGAAAATTTTGCGATTTTGGTTTCTGATTTCCCGGAAAGCTACGTGCTCGACATAGGGCTGTCAACATTGCCTATTAGATCTTCTCACGCCGAAGATTTCAAAAAAATTGACGGTCCACTGGTTAGTTCTGTATCTTTGCCATAAAATTGGGCTAAAAATTCCTATGTTTAACACCTTTGTACACGTATAGGGGTGTTCATTTCATGTTGATTGCAATTTTTTTTTACATTTCCGAGCATCACTCGATAACGCGGTGAGATATCATACAAGCATCTGAAGCATTTTTTGTACTAATGCTTTGGGCATTACTTTGACCTGGATTAGTGGCTATATCTATAATATTGGTACGGTAGTACCGCTATAACACATGCAGACACGCTATTTTTCCCCCAAAAAATAAGATTTTTGCCCGGTTTTGAGACCATAACTCGATTTTGAGTTGAAATTCTTATGTACTACTCTAGGAATATTGCATTATTGTTTCTGTAATGTAGACAGAGGCGTCATTTTCTACGGAAGTAGTACTGTAGACGTGAATATTCAAATTATTTCCACAGAATAGTGCAAGTTCTAGGTGGTGAAACGGTTGTAGGCAGGGAACTAGATCGGGCAATGTCGAAATGACGTCATTGAATTAAGTTTGGCAATTACAGATCGTATAACTTGAAACTGTAATATTTTCTCGTTTAATTCTCCTGTTATCCTAAGGTTTGGGTCAAAATGGGTTTTAAAATGGACCCTTGGGACCCCCGAAAACACTAAGCTGGTTCATCTCCTTAGCCGCTGGAGCGATTCGGCTAAGATTGGGCTCTTTTGTTCAAAAAGCAAAGCTCCATATAGCGACAACACACAGCGTTATAGAGCAAAACATTCTGAACAAAATGAGCCTAAATCGGAGAGATCACACCGTTGGTTGTCAAAATATGACTCATAACATATTTTGGTGGTATCCCTAGAGACCCTACCTGTGCCCTTGCGGATACGCTTTTGAGGGGGGAATGTGTTGGAATCGGTTTTTGCGTCTAACTAAAAGGCATAAATAGAGATTTTTCAAGCTTTCGAATGAGGTATCGCACAACCTGATCTGCGTATCAGAAGTTGAGTTATGCATGTCACACGAAAATAACCCACAAACAGACGCTGCGAAATTTCACACTCCTGGCTAGTAAGAATTCTTCGCTTCGCTCGTTTCACTCACGCACTCAGAATTCAATAACATTATCAAAGTATTGCTGTTGACTTGTATGCATGAGTTAGTATTTAATAATATTAATTTGGTTTTTGAAAATGCAGCCAAAGGCTTTTATTGAATAGCATAAAGACATGTGTTGATATTTTATTATTTTTGTGGCTTTCGAGTGCGTTATCTCTTTTGTCTCTAGCATATTGTGAAAAATCACGTGAGTATTAGGTGTTAAGCTCGTTAGGGCTTGAACTTGTTTTGGCTTATTACTCTTCATGGAAGAGATATGTCTCTTAACCAGCAGCCCGAGAATAAGTAAAAGAGGATTAATCTCCGTTTGGAGTCTTTGGATTCTTCGGTCTGGTGAATTGGAAGATATATTATACTCCTGTTATCTATAACCGTCTACGTTTTAATTGCCGTAAAACGATATATTGATCCATGAAGCAACCAAATTACATACCAGTTGTTTTGATTGCGAAAGGTTGTGCTTGGGGGACATATAATGTAAGATTTAAGAATTCAACATATCACTCAAGCGCTGGACTCCTGTTAAGCTATCTATTGAAGTATTCTGTAAACATTACAATACACATCAATTGCTGGTTTTGTGATAAAGTGAAAAATAGCGGAACATGATCGATGGTAATCTATCGCTAGTTTTTAAATTATTCTACCTTGAATGCAAATCTATTTCGTGCTCGAAAGCGCATTTTTCTGCCGCAATGTCTTTGTACAGTACAGTGTACCAAGCAAAACACACTATAGAACAATATATTAAATTGAAAACTATACAGAATTTTTTCCACCGAAACGACCAATGACATTTCTGCAGTCCATTAAGTAACTAAATGCATTTTTCAAAGCAAACCCATTGCCGTAACGCATTACCCCGGCATTTCATTATTACTGTAAGAGCATTTTTCACTGACACCCCTGTTTCTCATAACCAATTAAGCACGCTTTGCTTAACGGTATATTTTTCCAAAAGTATTTTTCTCAGGGGTTTCATTTTCCATGCCCGTAGATCATTTGTCCTACTAGTCTTATACAAACCACATTGATATGCTGCCAGAACAAATTCAACGAGTTGAAAAGCTACGTACATCCATTTCAGTGGCTAATCCCAAGCCGTTGATAACCAAAAAAATCGAAAAAAAAACTAGTCCTAATGATTTTCGAGCCGCCTCGTCGAGCTGAGTCGAACATAGCAAAATTATTGTTGTATTTTCAAAAATGACCAATTTCAGGCTGGTCGGGGGATAGCCGAAGAATTCCATATTTACGGTTACTGTTTTATGTTTTCTGATTTTGATGTTATTCCACAAGAATCAAAACCGTTTCCATTTGATTCAGTGTTTTGTTCATTTTTTTATTAAACGCTTATCAAAAGGAGTATGTTAATGCTTTATCTTGTTCGATAACCATTAAAACGTTGAGTAAGTTAAAAGCTATCCTAAAAATGCATAAAAATTTATACATAGTATAGCGTCTCTTTATTTACAATTTTTAGAAGCCAATAAATGGGCCGATATGAAAAAGAAAATTGGGCAATCCGTTAAAGAATACGTGGGATGTGATCCTACCAATTATTGTCAGTGTTATCGTAGGTAATGTGACTTTTAAATTGTATCTTTCTTAGTATATACATGCAGCTACGCACAGAAGTATAAGTAAATTTTGAACAAAAAATTAACGAACTGAACGTTTCGGTAATATATCTCGAATAGCAGTTAAACACGGGTTGTCTACGACCTGAAAAAACCTGATTTTTAGCAAAAAACCTGAAAAAACGTGATTTTTTGAGGTCCGTAGTTATAAAATCGCCAAAAACCTGAAAAATGACAAGAAAAAACATGATTTTTTCAATTTTTTAACTTCGAAATAATTTTCAGGAGTTATCAGGTTGCAGATGCCCCGTATAATTTTTTTCTATTCTCTTCCTTCTCAATACATTTCTTCGCATCTACAATTTTGAATTAATTAAACGCAAAATTCAATTGCTAATGACTCCGACTTTCACAATTCCAGATGTTGAGATTATGTTTCATTTCAGGTTGGCCGGTGGATGGCGTCACTGGTCTCCAACAATGATTCTGCTTCCCTTCCCATCCCGATAATGATTAATTTATTATATATCTGAAACATGATTCGGTCGTACTTTCTCCTTGAAATAGAATTTTCTTGCGAGTATGTCGAATTCATTCGAATTCGAACCCGATTTTTGATAATTTTGATTGAGACTAACGAATAGTTCTGCAATAGGTCGCATTGCTGACAAAATAGCTGATCTCAAGAAGCAGATGTGACATTCGGGTATGTTGCATTTTTATGAACTTGCGAGCATTCTATTTGTGTATAAATAGGTTGAAAACATGTGCTGAGGGTATTAAAATTCTTTGTTAAAAACCTGAAAAATTAGCCCCAAAAACATGAAAAATGGAGCGAGCCAGCCCGTAGACACCCTGTAAACAGCTGTTAACTATTTTGCCAATGGATCGCTAATGCTTTGCTTTGATTTTTATCCGTAGCTGTACGTGTGGTATTATGATAAAAAGTCTGAGATGGCCTAAAATTGACTTAATTTGTTAACAGCAGACTCTTGACCTGTTGATGCGAGAATTACTGTCCGCTGAGTAAACCGTTTCATTGTAAATGGTGTTGAAATAGTTAAATAACAGTCCAGATTTGACGACATGTTTTTAGTCTTTGAGCGTCAATTATCATACACTAGTGACTAGTCCGGAGGATCGGATTTTTAATTCGGCGGCTAAAGTATCTGCAAAGCTTAACTCCTCTTCACGCTGCAAAACTCAGCTGTAAAATTTTAAATATTTTCCTGGCTGAAGATATCAGACAGTGTCAGAAATTTGTTTGCCATGCTTTTCCTGTATTGTCAAGTCTAGTCAAGTCAGGAAGAGCTAGGCTGAGTTTGATCCGTATACAATAGATAAATTACTGTCAAGGGCGTAACCAGGAATTTAGAAAGGGGGAGTCGCGGCCCACAGTGTGTACCTAAAAGGGGGTCAGGGGGGATCGCGCCCAAAAATCTGAAAGCGGTTTCCAGAATTGGTATTTTAAGTACGCCATAAACATGTAAAAATGCAACTGTTGCCAAAATAGCGAATTGTAACACAAAAATATGAAGTTTGGTCAAAAGTACGGTTGAAAGTAATTGTTTTTAGTGCGAGAGAGGCTAGTTTTAGGATAATTTTCGACATGATTTTCAACCGGAATCACTCAAAAAAATTTTTGTTTGGCGTTGAACCAAACGGGGGTCGCGACCCCCGTAACCCCTCCTCGTGGCTACGCCCTTGACTACTGTATGGGTATGTATATGGATTTAGGTACATAATTTGCAAATGTAGCAATTTTGGCTAAACTACACCCTTATTGAATTATTCACTCTTTAAACTGCACACACATATATATAAACACGGGACACCAATTATATATATGTGCACATATCTGGCTCATCCCTTCGCCGAAACTTTTGCCATGTGGCATGAACCGGAGACTGAACTCTATAAGTATGTAAGACATACAGGTGGCGAGATTACACTTATTACACGATGCCGGTTCTTTCGGTCTCTTTATAAGCTTCCTTATAGTTGTCCGGTTGAAAGCAGCTGTTGAAATGCAACTATGAACACCGTTGAAAATGATCATTTGTCAGAAAATTGAATTCGAGATGGCAATCGAAATCAGTAATAGTGAAGGCAATAATATTTCGATTGGTCGAGCTAAATCAAATTGTTGTCGCTGAATCATTAGTCATTGTCTGTTGCGAATATCCGTTGAACAGGATTCATGAAACTAATAATGCTGATGTAGATAGAGGTAGAATAGCTAAAGCGCAATACCAAATATTTATATATTATGTTAGATGCATTCGTATTTTTTATCGCAAAACGTATCAGCATCTCCAATCCGGTGAGGTGTGTTACTTGGCAAGCCCCGTCCAGTGGTACCTCCAAATCAACGGTAGAATATTTTCGACGATCTTCATGAACTCTCACATCCTACAGTTTGGGCTACGCAACGTCTAATCAGGTTCGTCTACAAAAGCATGCGTCGTAACATCAATACTTGGATGAAGCAATATCTTTCTGTATTTCCTCCCAACGTTCTAAAATTCAATGCCCACCTAGACTGGCTCAACAGTTCAGTTTACCGCTGTTTCGGTTCACTAATGTACACATCGCATCGTAGCTCCCTTGAAATCCTCGCATGGATCACGATATCCAGTCACAATGATAGATCGTTTTCTCATTGGCCAGCGGCAGTGCCTAATTCGGAAACTGAAACAGAGATATTATGGTTTCACGTACAGTTAATCCATGTTGGGCTCAATATGGCAGAACCGCTGTATCTAAAGTACCGAAAAGCCTATACAGACTGTTCTAAATTCTCTTCACATCATATAAATAAACGTAGTTTGGCTGCATGATCTAAACTAAATGACTGTGTAAAACCATGGAAAAACATTAAATGTTCATGCTGGGCTCCAGACGACAAACCACCGCTTTCGAAGTGCCCACAAACCTATATAATAGAAGATTTTTAATTCTTGCACGCAATACATCAGAAAATAGCTGAAGTCTGACTATGTTCTCCAAATCGGGTTCATCGATCTTAACCCTTTGCCGCCTACAGTCACACATGTATGACAGTGTACTGTGTGATGCGCAGACTGATTTTGTCTCGCGGCGTGCGTGTTATTGTCCGCTCGCTATGTCAGGTTCCTTAGGAACCGAGCAACACCCTCTCAATAGCGTAGTGGCTATCGTACAAGGCTCTCAACGAAACGATCTAGGGTCAATCCCCGGTCGCTGCAAATGTTTGCTCAACATTGTATAAAATACACAATAATTCATGCCGGAAATGGTTAAACCTATTTAAAACCTATGAAATGCATGAAATATTCGTGAATTCTTTGATTTGATTTCACCTTTGATCTCAAACAAAAAATCGCCGAAATTCATCTATCCGAAGAAAACTGTTACACTGATACACAAAGAAAAGAAATTTTCACGATCTTTCCATATAACGCTATCAACGGGAACACTGGAAACGCCGCTGGCTTTACTCTCTCCGTTCCAACTACCCTCATTTAGAAATTCACAAGTGTCTAAAATTCACAAATTCATCTACAAGTGTTTTCTTCAACGAATTTATTCCAAGCGTATACCGTCCGTTAGAAGATTTTGTATCCTAGCTGGAAAATAGCCACATGTGTTTCAATTACTCCAGCTGCTGCTGGGGTTACGGTAGCGAGATGGATTAAGGCGCCTTGTATGCATAATAGATAGAGAGCAACGACCAATTGCCGCAATGCAACAACAACCAACTCCGAATACTTATCATCTTGAAAAGATCCTGCTGTTGAGGTGGTGGGACCCAGGGATCCTGCTATGAGACACAAGACTCGTCGCCATTCTGCAGCAATTGGTTATCTAAGGGTAGCTAGTATCGCTGAGTCTCGGGTTGCAGTCACCAAAACGTCGATAAACAAAAAGCAGAAGGCACTAATAGTTCCGCGTCTAAAAACAAAATTAGGAATAAAGAAATGCACAGGAACACCCATCAACACTCAATCTACACCACAGTCAACTATAATACAGTCCAGTTCTATCCTAAATTACAAACTTCTGTGGGACACGGAATTCCTAATAATTCAGGTGCCAATCCTTGCCAAAACCAAAAAAATATCAACGGTGATAAACGGTTTTTAAGATGTACTCATTCAGTACATTACTGTGGGATCTAACGCTTGCGCGAACATCGGCGGTTATACACATGTATAAAACATGTATGCATATAATGTATTTATACACAAATATATTTGCCTAGCAAGACGTGTTTCAACTACAGCGAAGAGTTGCCACGTCGTTGTCTGATGCAAGTTCTTTCTTACTTCCGAACCCATTAAGTCAACATTTGCATATGGCAACGATTGTATATCGATAGAATTGATGATGACACGAGGTAACGCATTCGCTACTGTGTCGCTTTCGCCGGGAATGTCGTATATCGCTCGTAAATTCGGTTATGAACGCTAGATGACGAATTTTCCACGGCGATGCTCGATTAGATACAGCTTTGAATACGAATATTAAAGGCATGTGATGGGTTGAAATATAGAATTTACGCATTTTTAAGGAATGTCTGAAGTGCTTGACGACGGCGTAGATGACCAAAAGTTCTCTGCCCTATGTGCTATAGTTCTTGCCAATCTGGGCACTCCAAATTTGTGGGGGCCTGGAATTTTTTTATTCCCCCTCGTTCAAAACAGGTGCCGCCGGTTCATGCCCCCTGGCAAAATTTTGGCTCCCCCGGTTCACCGCCTCTTGACAAATTTTTTTCCAAAGTACATAAAATTTGATCAAAATTTGTGTTAAAATTCCTTCCTGAAGCCAAAATATTCGCAAAGTTTGTCAAAATTTGCTTCGAAATGCCTTTTTCTCTATATCAAAAGCACTTTTACAGTGGTTGTGACACGATTTTTAACCGTTTTTCTAAGGACAAAATGCTCCCTAGTGGACCCCGGGTTCGTGCCCCCTGACAAAATTTTCAGCGAATGGAGAGCCCAATCAGTTACAGATAGTTTGCGAGAAAAACTGATAGTCGCTGTTGCTCGTCGTTTACACGTTGCTATAGAACATTTTGGATTGTCATGATGCGGCGACTACAAAGCTGAATGGCGCTGTTGCACAAGGATGAAAGAGAAATGTCACATTGGCAAATGATTCTTTGGTTGACTGAAACGCTGCATTAGCATTGTCTGTCCAAACCAGAGGCTTCGTCTTTGACGCACCAACAAGCAACAAAGTGAGCGGAGCCAAAATGTAAAAGCCCGAAAAATTGCCCTGTGGTAGAAGTTGACATTTCCCCTATTAGTTTTCGCTTGTTGTTGGCTGAAGAGAATCCTGTACCGCTTTGACCTTGTCGTTGAGTGGTCGAATGCCGTTAGGCGAACCCCGACCGCCTAAGAAGGTTATTTGAGACACGCCAAATTAGAATTTTTGAAGATTGACCTCGATGCCATGTTGAGCCAGTTATTTAAATAGCTGACGGTTGTCTTCGAGAAACTATTCAAGTAAGAACTGGCAGTAAGGATACCGTCTATATATGCGAAACTGAAGCATAACCCTCGTAAAACACCACTGATAAAACGGTCAAAGGTTTGATCAGAATTGCGCAACTCAAAATACATTCGACGAATTTATAAAAGCCCGAAATGTAGTAACTGCCGTTTTGTAATTTCGCTGGCGCCATTGGGATTTGATGCTACGCTCGAACCAAATCTACCTTGGAGAAAATCGACTTGCCGTTAAGGGAAGCGTTGAATTCGTGAATGTATGCAGGGCATACCTGTCAAGTACGGTTATATTGTTAAACACTTTGATAGTCTCCGCAAGATCCCCAGCAACCGTTTTTATTCGGGGCCATTTTGCAGTGGCACTGCAAAATTGCTACAGGTCGGCTTGATGATTCCCAATTTGAGCATATGATCAGATTCTTGCTTCGCGTTGTGAAGCTTGTCGGGAGCGATACGTTTAGAACGAGCGAAAACCGGATTTTGAGCAGTTGAATGCCGTACGTGATCGGGATGAGTTGATGTCGTAATAACTGAATTGAATTGACTCGCAGGCACCCAATGTGTGCATGTCAGTTGTGGCTATACCCTGGCCAGTAGGGTTGACGGTACGGTAGTGGATGTGCAATGAATAATTTTGTTGGACGACCAATGTCAAAGAAGAAAACGATGAACGTCAGGAACCAAAAAGAAGTGAAAAGGGAAATCGGTCCCGACAATTCAGTTTGATGTATCGACAACGATGAAAACCCACCGAAATTGACGTTTGAACCCGAAATTAATTGTCAGCGATCATCGCGTAAGGATTTTGATGGTAGTTGACCTAGCTGCCGATCTTACTATACGGAACTACCGATCTTCAAGAGATGCGCGGATTATCCTGACTTGGTCGATGAGGGATTGCTGTTGCGTCGATCGATCTCGATCGAATGGAAAACAATAATTTACCAGTGTTTGGTTTGCCGCTTGCTATTGTTTGCTTTACGTTACCTAAGACTGCGACTACCGGATGGAAAGAAACGTTACGACAATTACGTTCGAACCCGGCACTCACCGCCATTAGTGACTTTATTTGTCGCTTTCCGAAAATGAAAACACGACGTTTGACATTTGTTTGCATCTGACCCATAACGGCGATGTACCAACAGACGATTATGCCACCGTTGTCACGTTGGCGTGAGTTTGAATCGTCCCGCGAAGACAATGGAGAGCGGCTCGAAGCTCGGCTGCGCCGGCGGTTGAGTGAAACCTTGAGAGATGCCAAATCTCAGGAGAGCAATTGAGTCATCTCTTTCAGGTCGACCAAGGACTCGGCTGACTTGGATCTGTTGGCCGAAACGGACGACACGGTTCACGGAATAACCTCTATGACTTGATCAGCAAGGTCCGCAGTTGATTTGAGCGTTTGACCCTCGGCTGCGGCAACCACCATTTGAGCGGTGGTTTGAAATAATGCTCTCGTACTATTGAATCGTCTACGGATGCTGTCGGAACCAACAGCTGATGTATGCTTCTAAGAAGTTAGTACGGCTTCAGGTTAGACGATTCCTTTGCATTGAGTAATTGATTCATTCGACGTTAGTCGGATGCAGCGACACGCTTTGTTCACCGAGCGTGTCATACGGATTGACTGATAGTCGTGCCTTGATGATCTCGCCGATTTCCGTGGCGTGTTCGGGCAACAAAGACGCGATCAAGTAATTGAACATCGTGGTTTGTAGAGTAATGTCGCATGTTGGAAATTTGGCTTCCACTTTAGTAAACCAGAGTTCTGAATCAGTCGGCCAAAAAGGCTGCAACTTCATTGCAGCAGCACCATTGAAGCGCAGGAACTTGGTTGAGCTAGTGGAGCGGAGTCGTCTGGATTACTATTGGTTATAGTGACGGCAACCACGAACGCTGAAGATCATATCGGGTTCATCAATTTGTAGCGAAGCTATGAAAGACGACAATTTTTATTACAAATAAGAGATTTAACGGCGGCAAAAGCGCATGCTAAGCAAGTAAACTTAACTAGTGTCCAACTGCAATCCGACCTTATAAAGCAATTGCCAATTAGCGTATATCAATTCACTAATAGCCTTCTGTCAATTTAAATACGCCTCATGTCTACCTCGAAATAGAATTCGCTCGAAGACCTGGCGTTTGCGTTTGAAGGCCTCGAAGCAAGAGCGGAACCTGATCATAACCACGATTTTCATTTGCAAGATTTTCGGGGCAACCGGGAGCAATGAGATGCCTCGATAGTTTTTACATTGCGTAGAATTACCCTTCTTAAAGAAGGGCAAGAGCACCGGTGTGTTCCATTCGCAGATAATATCTCTAGTGTTCTAGTTTTGATGTACCTAGATGTACCTTTCTGATGTACCTTTTTCTGTTTCTAGATTTGAGTAAAGTGCTCTAGTTTTGATATTACCTTTAACAGTTTCTCCAATGCGAATGTTAGTATCTTTGAAGCAGCTGTCAAGACCTCTGGTGGCATTCCATCAAAGCCTGGTTTACCTTCACCCAATTTGGGGACTTTGGTAGGGTCGATTATCGCGCAAGACTAAGGCTGTGCTACAGGACTATTGATATCGTAAATATTCGCCCTGGTATTCCTAATTGTCGAGCTTTATGGGATCCTTCTGGTGGTTTTGCATTCATGATATGTTCTACATTCTGCTTCAACCGCTCCAGTCGCTTTGTTTGATCGCGGATAATATTACCGCATGAGCCACGTACTGTTTACCTGATTGTGCCAGAACTTTTGGAGATTTGTCGGATCTTGCTAACCAACTTTTTGTGGTCGCGCACTTGGTTGGAGTGATTAAGTCCGTCAGAGATACGTGCGCGGCCAGTGGGCATCATAATAGTTTTTGAGGTAGTTATTGGCATTTCGCCTTGTAATCGGTCGCAGCGTGTTGGTTGCTTTACCTTGGTGGGACGGTTTCAACGAAGCGTCCGATACACAGCTAACCTTTTTGAGCTGACTTAGCAACGCTTTCGTTCTCAATAAGCATGGTACTGCGAATGTCATTCCAGGTGTCATCAGCGTATGCGCGTCTACGAATATATACATATGCATTATATACAGTACATATTATATACATTACATATATACAAATACATTATTTTTATATGAATGTGCACACTACTCGACAAAAATGACTGTCGCTCGCTCGAGATTCGCCCGAAATCAATTCGTTCTAAAACCAGAATTTTGTTAATTTTAATGCTTTCGAAATTTCTAGACGAGTATATATTACACATCAACGCATATTATGTATGCATGCTATAATTAATAGCCAACAAGTTTTTTAATTTACCATACTTGCATTGTCCTGGGAATGCTAATTTGAGATGAACTGGCATAAAATGTGACAAGATGGCATTAAATACTCCCTAATTTACAGCTAGGCATAATATTGCTTGGATTATTTGTTATCACATAGTAATGTCTGTTTTATAGGGAAAATATAGTTGAAAACGAATTTTTCCACCATTTTCTATGTCAAGAATAATTCGTTAACCTATTTATATCTGAATTATAGAATGATGACAGGCTAAAATTTATACAGAAATAATTACATCTCTTAGAATTTATTCCTTAACTTTGTTAACAACTCAGTGTAGTTTTCTTACATCAATTTAGCCAAATCGAAAAAGATCTTGATGTTTGGAAGGTTAATGGCATTCGAAGGTCAGATCTGGATCGTGTGTCTGACCGTGGCGCGCGTTACCAAATCCTCAACCACAAAGTCTACAGAGAACAAGACTGTATGTTCCCGGCCAGGTATGGTTTTGGATATCCTTAGACCTGAGTCCACTTCAGGTGCGTTTTATGTCCTTTAAATTTGACATTAGTCTTTTGGTGCAAGAAACACCACTTTTATCGAATAAATTTAGGCAAAACTCTGTACGATAGTTAGAAAAAAATAATGGTAATAAGTATCTTACTAAATGTTTGAGATACTAACGCACTACGAATAGGGAAGACGTGCATGCGCATATAAGCAAACACATTTGAAATATTCGATAGAAGGTACTATCTAACCCATAGCCAAGCTTAGGTTAACGTATCCTGGTATTAATATCGCGAGGTATTGGTGCGTTTGCTATTCTAACGGAATACTAATATAAGTATGCATCGAATGGAAAGATTTTAGAGAGGATAAATAATTGCTAATACCAACGTGTCAATGTTCCAGAATTATTATTATGCTTGGTATAGTGTAAAATTCGTTATATTTTAGAAATTAAGGCAGGGTTATTGCTCATTGCACACTACTTAATAGCATTTCAGGCTAGATGTGTTTATTTAGTTGCGTTAATTTCTAAGAATCGGCCATAATATCTTTTGCAATATTTATTTTTTGTTCAGGTGTAAGGGAGTCGAATACTTTCTTTATCGGCTGGCGCACAAACTTCCAGATTTAGAATTGATTCTCAACACACGTGATTGGCCACAAATAAAATACTTTTGGCCGGAGCCGAAACCACCATTGTTTTCTTTCAGTAAAGTGAGCTGAAATCTTGTTTAATTTTCGATAAAATTTATTTTGTATTGACATCACACGAAACTTAAAGCAAGCATGAAAGTAAAGGCTGTGTGGTAAAGAATAATTTCATAGAGTAGCATAGAATATAGTCACTTGGAATGAGGACCAATTTCGTTTTATAAGCCTAACGCAACCACAAACTAAACGGCGCAGCAAACAAATGTTTGCAGCTATATGTAACAGATTATGTTATTACATTAACATTTACAAGAACTGATGAATTTCACCTTCTTAATATGGTACAACCCCTGTACATATTTCACGCATCTTATTTCTTCTGAGGAGGTAGGATAAGCGCGGTGTCAGTCATTAATCCGACCAAAAATTAATGCAAATTGAAAAATAATGTTATCGCGTCATTAGTTGCTTTTGTGTATACTTGGTTCCTGAACACAAAGCAGTTTCCGAGAGCTTGCGCATTTAGAGAGAATTTTGTGTTCGTATAAACTGCTATCTTAAGTCAAAGAAAAAAATTTGAAAAGGAAAGAGAACTTGCGCTCTGGCTACTTGCAAAGAAATCTTTAAGCGAGCATTGGTCCTTTAGAACTTTTTTAAATTAGGAAAACGCATTTAAATGTTCTGAATATCGAAAATTTTGTAAGGTTCTTCAGTTTTTATCAGAGTTGCATACAGCACTATACCAACTAGCCATATAAAGCCTGAATGTTATGTTTAGAATGAAACCATGCTATAAGAAGCTGGGTTGACGTTGAACAATTTGTTAATAATGGTAAAACTTGGCTGAGCATAGCATGCATAAGATTTGGTATATGGAGTACAATAGTATTAATTATAACCGTATCAAATGTTCTGGATCTGCCAAACATAGTTTGGTTAGCTGGTTTCGACTAGTGGATGTTGCGGGTTAGTTGAGGTTCCGTGCAACTTCGAACTAAATCCGTTTGCTTTAAAACCATTCCAAAGATTTGGAGAAAACAAAATGCTGCTTGAAACCGATTGCGTTGGAGAGCATTAAATTGCTGTGTGGAAATATGTTCCTGGTCGCTTTATTTACTACGGAAAAAAGTATTTATTGCTGCGGACATATTTTGAAAGAAAAGCATAAGCGTCCAGCAAAGGTGCTCGTCAAATTATACGCAAGTATAAATTAGTCCCAACTCCAGTCAACACGGTTTACAGTCTTGAAGTAACTTTCGATGTGTTGCTTCACACATGAACTGCACTAAGATGCTTACGTACTTTTAACTTAACGTCGTATACTTAGTAGCGGCAAAAACTCAATATTATATCTCTGCCTTATATTTTTACCGAAACCGTAACTTCAGGATGCACGGTAAATGGTTGCTAAATTTTGAAAATACCTATGTAATTTATTTCACGTAGGCATTACAGGTGAAAACCGGGTTTTGTGTAAATTATCGTTATAGATGATGTGATGACTTGTGAACTGTAATAATTTCCGCATTGTATGTATTTTAAAAAGGTGAAGGGATGCGTGCATTTCTTAATTAGTCATGAAATCCATGGTTTAAAGTTTGCTCTGATATACATTATGAATAAGATGTGTTCTTAATAACGCGAGAGCTCTAAGAATTAGACGTAGCCGTCACCTTGCACATGGAAGCATTAATTTCAGGGATGTACTTTTTACTGCTGGGTGCCAATCCTGAGAAGTAATTGACGACAGTTTTCGGGTTGAGAAAATTAAACATAAGGCTTCGATTCTGAAGATTAGAATACCTGTTTCCGATAACCCATAATTATAAATTATCAGGAAAAATCATGACATTTTACTAGTTTCTGCACAAATGGGGGAAAGGTGGTTGGCTCGCCAGTGGTGGTACAAGTGTTGAGTCCTTGAGCTTCAAAAACCTTAAAAACCTCTGAAATTGTACCGAATTTTGCGCAAAAACATGAGTTTTGAGTAATGACACAAAATGTGGAGGGGTGGAATTAGTGGAGGTGGGCTGTCAATTGTTGTGGCCGGCGCAGCGGGGAATCTTCCAATTTCGGAGAAGTATGCTTCGAACGATGGAAGTGCTCAAATTGCGCCTTCCAGCTTGTTTCATGTATCATGATTATGTTGTTTAGTGTGGATGTCATTTGCCAAAACTTCATACTGTCGCCCATTGCTGTCAGACGAATCTTCTTAGGCTAACATAATCGTGCTCTCAGAATCATACAGACAGTTCGCATCCTCAATTATTGATTTGCTAAACAATTTAAAAGTAAAAAGTTACTGAAATATTATCAAAGGGAGTACATTTGTGTTCTTGTCCTGTGGATAAACGTATTTCCTTTTAATAGTTTACAAGGTAATTAGTAAACACTATTGGTAACAGTTTAATTCGTATTAATATATGTCGTAGTACATGTATCGGTACCGTATTTACCAAAGTTGGAGCGGTGCCCCGAAACGTGGTAAAAAGTTACTGAAATATTATCTAAGGGAGTACATTTGTGTTCTTGTCCTGTGGATAAACGTATTTCCTTTTACTAGTTTACAAGGTAATCAGTAAACACTATTGGTAACAGTTTAATTCGTATTAATATATGACGTAGTACATGTATCGGTACCGTATTTACCAAAGTTGGAGCGGTGCCCTCGAAACGTGGTCATAATATGTTCATTTCATAACTCGTTTTCCTACCGGCTAATCTCCAATGATGTAGATTTTTCTTCTTTCAATAATTCTGTTTTTTTTCTAGTAAAGGACTCAACTCATATTGACGTTTTGTATCCGGCTTGGTCATTTTGGGAAGGTGGTCCTGCGATATCACTCTATCCGACTGGAATTGGCCGGTGGGATCAGCATCGGGACTCACTAAAAAAGTGAGACTATTTATGTAAATTTGAGAATTTATCGATGCTATAACATTTGATGTAATTTTACGTAGCATAATCGTCTGCGTACTAGATTTTTAATACATCGTGATGGCAGTTATTATGCTACTAAAATTCAGTATATTAGGATTATTATCCTAAAAGAAGTAGTGTTGTTGCTAGCACTTGGGTGTTTGTTTTGAAAACAGCTTATTCTGCGGTTGTAATCTAAGTTAGCGTGGTGTTAGTCCTTTTCAATTTTTGTTTCATCCTGACAAATTTTACAATCATGAGGATAACATAAGTTTGAAAAATTTCTTTTTAGAGCAGGTGAACAAATTCCGTGGTCGCTTAAAATATCAAAGGCGTTTTTTCGCGGTTCCCGAACGTCAGATCAGCGAGATCCGTTAGTTTTGCTGTCTCGTACGAAACCGGATCTTGTCGATGCTCAATATACCAAAAATCAAGCTTGGAAATCGAGCAAGGTACATAATATAGCGTTATATTTAATCACGGCTAATATTACTAATAGTGTGGGTGCCTGAAAATTGTACAGATGAGTCTATGCGAGACTGCGTTGTTTATGTCGGACTGTGCTGCTGTTGGTATAAGGTGTGCTGTATAAAACTCATATTTAAACCATACAATTACTAGGTCATGAATTTTTCACGTGTTTAAATTGAATGATATTGTTAATTTATCAGCTAAATTATGTAACGTGATTTTAATGTAGAGAAATCATGTACAGTCATTTTATCACGCATATAAATATCAGCGTTCAACCGTGGCAAAATTTCAGCATCAGTGCCCAACTTAGATCGTTGATCCATGTGTATGCTATTGCCTGCATAGTCTTTCCAAACGTAGCATTTATTTGTAACATCTTTTTTTGCATTGATATGAATCAAACTATAATTTTTTACGAATGTTAGCGTGCCTGGCTTCGCATTGCTCATGGCGAACGGTTGCTGTATTGCTGCTATTATGCACAAATAATAACGCCCATCTGGTGTGGTTTAAACAACTTGAGCGTAAATGGATCCCGAGAGATCAGGCGACTAAATTGCATGTTGCTTTATGAAACGCGCTCAAATCCAGTTCCAGTCGTTATATCAATTCCATTTATTGGTTTCCATTAGAGTCACAAAATGTTTCGTCTTCGGGGAAAGGATTTTGGTGAGGAAACTTTGAGTTTGCCGGTTAGATATTCTCCATGGGGTATAGTAGTAACATAATCCATATAGGCCGATTTGTTGCGCAGATATTGCCGTTCTCGTGTATTTTGCGAATCATGGGTCTATTTAAAACCCATTTGGACCCGAATCCTACATAATAAAAGAGCTGTATAGGAAACCATTGTCTACAGTCATGACCAGAAATAAGTGCAATCGAAAACGATCGAAATCGCAAACGATAGAAAATTCGTTCACCCGCCATCGATCGTAATTTCGCTTAATCTAAAATAATGGAAATTTTACAGTTGTGATATTAATCTACTTGCACGAAATCGAAAATGATCGAAATCGATCGAAATCAAATTCGATCGAAATGTCATTAAGCGAAATCGATTATTTTGCACTAATTCCTGGCCGTGACTGTACTCTCTTAAAAGGCATATTTGTTCTGCGAAATAAAATCAATTTGACTCAGATACGTGCATGTCGAGATGCAATAAAACGTCATTTTCGGGTCCTTTGAGTCCCAACCCGAGCCCTGTCGGTCCGATTTTTCGGGGGAAGATGTTGGAATCGGACTTTGCGCGCAACGATACATAGAGATTTCAAGCTTTTAAATGAGCATGGCTTGAAACAATTCAGCCAGCCAAACTTGAGGTATACGTGTCAGCCTGAAAACCAGTGTCATCAAATTATTTACCCCTATTTGGTTGGTAAGAATTCTTCGCTTCGCTCGTTTGACTCATTACGCAATAAATTAACAACGAGCACATGCATCGTATAATGTGAATTCGCTAGCTTCTGGTCTTACTCGTTTTCTGTTACTACGTATAAATATATTATGTATGATGATATTTTGAAATACTCTATTACGTTGTAAAACTAAAAAAATGTTTACAATAAGCAGTGAAATTTTTCGCGTCACTGGTGATAGTCTTGAAATTATTACGATAGTAGTTTCGGTGCTGGGAGAAACCACACTGACTCATGCCGCAGAAGAATTAGATGGCGCAAGCAAGGCTGTACCATTCTAAGACTTGCCTTTGCTGTTTTACAGTCCCAATCGTTGGACGAAAGCTTGTACGCGGTTGCTGAATGCACACTACATGACTTGAATTTACGTCATTTTCTATAGCTAACACCTATCTGCGGTGCCCGCCAAAAATGACAGTCGCTCGCTCGCGAGTCGCTCGAAATAAATTTGTTCTACAAAGAATTTATTATTAATTTAAATAGTATTGCGAAATCTCGAGCCATGCACTCGCTCGCGGTTCGCTCGAGATTCGATTGCGACTCGATCGAAACGCGGCGGTCATTTTTGGCGCGTACTGTATTTGTCATGTTTTATACTGATTTAATTTAGGACACGCTGGGCGCTGAACCGGCAGAAGTTGTTAGTTTCGAAGCTCACTGTAAATACAAGTAAATGTTTGTTTTGTATTTTACGTTGATGCGTAATAATAATTGTGACAAACAGGGTTTGCGGTATAGTAATGAGCTAAGATAGTGTTAGATGTGCTGCATTCTTCGACCAGGCCTATTTTCTAACCAAAGTTAGCGATTGTAGCTCTAAATGTGAAACTCCATGGTTATCGGCTTATTGTGTTTGTTACCAAATGTAACGCTAATTAATGCTGATGTACCGCAAAGTTAGTTAAGCGTGTAGTTTGACAGAAAGTTTTGTTTTTAGTTTCTTCTGGACTGTTCTAGTATTGGCTTCTAGCATTGCACACTCCATGTCGTTCATATATGGCACCTCGTGGCAAAAAACTAGACTCCCGCCACTCCGTTACTGCCGGGTTAATTTTTTTACAGCTGCCCGTAAAACAAAATAAGTGCGAAAGACGAAACAATATTTTTCCGGTTTTCTTAAGAACAAAATTTAAGTCGATGATACAGACATGATCCAGATATTTAGTTTATAGGTTTTATTAAATTTTATCACCATCTAGATCCTTCAAACTCGTAATGTTTATCCGGGGCCACTTGTTCGAAACTGGATTGCATTTTGGTAGTTTTTAGAGGGCATGACCTCGAGTTAACACATGGGCATATAAACCTGCGGGACATATTAAAACGCAATGGAGGTATTGGGGTCCGAAAAGTATGCATTTCACATCCATGGCACGATCTTTTAACCGCTGTTGTTTTGTAGCATCTACATACATACTGTCGCAACATTCAAGAGGCTGTCATGATGTCGTAGGGACAACAAACTTGATTTTATCAGCGCGTGTAGTAATTGCTCTTTGTGTAAAGTCAAATTTAATTTTTGGGTATTTTACGTCATCAGTACGCGCCAGAAATGACCGTCGGAATTCGAGCGAGCGAGCCGCGAGCGAGTGGCCCCATCGAGATTTCGAAACTAGTTAATTTAGTAGGGTCATTTCACGAAACCATGTCATTTTAGTCGGGGGTTACATCGGCAATTTTTGGCCCATACAACCAGTCTTTTGGAAGGAAATTTAATGTCGATGTGAGATGTGGTAATAGCCATGTCCGACGGTCATAATGTAGTATGGTAGACCTCTGTACCCATAACATAGCAGGAGTCAGAGGCCTTCAAACCGGGTTGGCTGAATGAAGCCAAAAAACATGTCCAACTATAAACGTTCGCCGTATCGCTATCACGTGATACATATTATGTGTTTTTCATTTCAGTGTGATCCTTTGGTATTTGCTAATTTTTCAAATGCAAATTGCAAAAATTTGGTAGTTAAGCATCGACATTGAAGCTGACGTCAAGCTTTTGAAAATTTTTTTCGTGACATGTAGCCCCCCCGACCAAGGTCAAATCTGGCATTTTGCATACGCTGGTAAATAACGTCAAAGTGCACTAGCGCCAAAAATGCTATATAACGGTAATCGTAATCAGTACAGGTGTTAGAGATAAAAAAGAATATCAGCGTCTGTCCATGTGTTGTTTGATTATGAGGTGGAAGGTCATAAAGTGCCAAAAATTGGGTATGCAAAATGTAGCCGCCCCCCCCCAACCTGACGAAAATTAAATTTAAAAAAGACAAATTTAGCATACAGTCTTAAAATAAGCCGGATAGAAACATAGTAATGCCCCAGTTGAATCGACCCATGTATTAAAATTTTTAATGAAAATGTAGCCCCCCGGCCGGTAGCCCTCCTCGCCCCCCCCCGACCGCATGTATAATAAAAGAAACCGAAGGTCACAAGAACCATATTAGTATATAAATTCATTATCATTGCACCATGATATGGGGCCGTGCTGTTAACTGGGTAGCTAGTGAACCCTTCTGCTTGCCCGCACATCTGTTCTTCGCATTGTCCTTGGTATCATCACCTAAATGTAAGCTAATCATAGGTTCAAATATATCTAGAATCTCTAAAAGTAACTAAAGTTTCACGCAATGTATATGTTGTAGGAAGGTGTAGCCCTCAGACCTGAGGTGTAGCACCCCCGACTAACACATATCGAGGTGCCAATATTTACAAGGCCTAAGGATCTGCCTCAACTTTTTTGTCGGACATCCCCCACTCATGGTTGGTTTGCGCGCATAAAATGGTATCAGTAGGTGTTGTCACCGTTGCGCTAGAAAAACTTCTACGACAGGCTTGTTCTAAATTGGTCGATTTTTAACACCAAAGGGCCCCAGCGCCACCAATTTTAGGTCGCAAGTCCTCCAATTAGCTTGACCGTGACCTTTTAGTACGACTTGCATACAAACAGACCATGGTTCACGTCATGTCACTGCATTACCCTACAGAATAATGACTTATTTCGAATTAAAATTTGACCCCCAGGGGTACACCTTGCGACCCCTGTACCAGGTTCAGGTAGCTCGTTTTGCATAGAGACATCGATATTCGAAAAATTCAGGGTTTTTTATGTCGGAAGGGTCTAGACACTGTACATCCGAAAACGTTTCATTTAGGCTTTAAAAAGGGGTGTTTCAAAAGTACATGGTTTCGCGAAATGACCAAATAATACTATTTTGGACAAAATTTATGTCGGGCGAGTCGCGAGCGCGCGATAGTCATTTTTGCTTGGTACTGTAAGTGCTGGGTGGACATCAATTTACACTGACCACCTGCTATTAAGATTATCTGGGTTCGATTTTCAAACATCAGCTTTCTATGGACAGGATAGTGTATACAAAAAACATCAAACCGAACAGAAAATTAACCGAAATTTGGCATCTGAAATTTGAAATTTTCCAAACAAACAGGTGTCGGCATGCCTTAATGTATCTGACTCTATTTTCTAACGGATCTGTATTACCTGTCTCACAGTTATTATTATCATCAAAAGAGCATAATCGAAGAGTATGACACTTCCCTGCACTCTAAATGTTAGCCCGTGTCTGAAGACACGAGCGCTTTCGGTTATGCCCTCCCTCATTTCTGAATGAGGGGTCACGCACGGACCCCCATGTTTTGTTGGGGTAGCTCGGACCCCTTATTTTGTGTGGGGGGCGCGGATAGGTTGGACCCCGGTTTGAGGGGGGTGGGTTGAACCAGTAGCTGCTTTTGAACCGACCTCCCTGAGAACTGTGGGTTTGACATGCTCCGTTCCCCACAAAATGAGGGAAGGGCTACGAGCTAGGCCCACAGAACGTGGGGGTCTGTGTATGATGACCCCCCAAAAATGAGAAGGGTACAGCAGAAAGCGTCCGTGTCATCAGAGACGTGCTAACATTTGAGTGCACGGAACTGCCATACTCTTCCAGTACAGACTCTTGTTATTATTAATTATAACACAAGCGTTTAAAGTATTATAGCGCATTAAAGGCTAAATTATTGCTGTCGTACGAAAAGGTTGGTGAAACTCGTGTAACGGTGCTACTGAATTTCTTTTTAAATGTTCACCTAAAAATATTGACTTTTTCATGTTATATTTCACATGCTTTCTAGTGATGACGCCGCTTTTTCCCGTTTAGATATCTGTTCAATTTTCGAGGTGTTGCTGCCAGTTTTCGCTTCAAGCATTTATTTCTGTGCAAGTCGTTAGTATTTCACGTGGATTCTGATTGGTTGGAATTTTTTTATCCTCAAATGCGTCCCTGGGTTCACTATATTCCCGTTAAAACCGATTTGTCGGATGCTCAGTAAGTTGTTGTTTTGAATTTGTTGCCGTTGAAAATAGTAACCAAAATACATTTTATAGAGTAAACAATAAGTGAAGCAACTATTGCATTTCGACACTTCTATTTTCTGCTATTACTTTTACTGGTCCAGTGCGGTCGAAGCCCAACCATATTCATTTTATGAAACCGTAATAAATAATGTTTAGATTGTGTTCCCGTACCAATTACGCATTAATTTATTACAAACTCAACAGTTTTTCTTTATTTGTAGCAATGTTCCGCTTGAAAGATAGTAGCTGGCAACAAACTTCGGTAGTGTTTTCCAATAGTGCTGATCTGCGTCGTTTGTTTTTCTTTTATTTCAATGTATTTTTCAAACTTCCTGATAGTCTTGATATACATTGCCTATAGTCGTCATGACCTGAAATTAATATTGTCATGGTTACACCGTGCTCCTGGCTTTAATTAATTCGGTACCGGTTTTACTTGGCATAAATATGATTTATCTGTAGGTAGTGTTGAGTATTATTGCCTTTTTGCTACTTAGTGAGTTGTGGCAACGCCTTTAATTTTGCTCATACTTATTATTGGTGTGTTATCATTGGAAACGTGCGACCCGTGGCTTATGAAACTTTGCTAAAGCACCACTTGAACCATAAATTACATGGACATAACAATTTATTTATCGAAAAACTATACCCGGTAAATGTGATTTGATGATACTGCTAGTTTGATAAGTAGTCTCTGAGATACATGCTCTTATAAGCCAGGTGATCACAAAACTGGCCATCATGGCAGTAACTTACTTTAAAAATTTCGATAAAACGTTGGCATGGTAAACTCTTATTGAAGCAGACGAGCAAAGAGAGGAGTTTCCTAAAATAGCTTGTGATAAATAAACAAATTGCGCGAAAATCCCTTTTTCTGCTTGTGTCACGCATTATTACCATTGAGTTGATGAATTTTCGCAATTTTCGTTTGACAAGGAATAGATTGTAGCAGTGCATCTATTCAATTATGTATTCGTTGTTTCAGCTGTTTCTTGTTTAAAGTCTCGCAACGTAAACATAAACTATAAATTTGACATAATAGCGTCCACTGACAATAATTTACAGCTATATATAACTGTTACCAGAAGCATCGTATCGAAAGTGAAGACCACTACACTGGGTCTTTTCATCAATTTTTGTCACAGAAGCCTTTTTCTCTGCTTGAGTTAGTTTTAAAAATACTCCGAAGCACTGAAATTTTTAAAAAATTTAATTCGAGTTTCTTTTGCGAAAAGATCAATTATAGCGTTACCTATAACAAACTATTGAAGTTTTTGCTTTCATTGTTTTAAAGCCACAATGGATCTGTCGTTGCCTTTACGATACGCTCTACTAAAAATTGGAGATAAATCACTATTAAGCAATAACATAACTTTTACTTCTGAAGAGTATTAATAATTTTTTCTAAAAATTATAAATTATACTCACAGCATCTCAAAATTTACTCCTAATTCTCGACATTCTGTTAAGTGGGCAGTGTTATGCTTTTGTGATTATGGCCAGTTTGACTTATGGATATGTTATCCACAAAGTGAAAATGAAGCCGTAAATCCCAGGCATAAAAGTTTGTGTAAAAAATCTAATATACCATTTTTATAGAGCTGCTTAAATTGTGGACCTAAATAACTGGGCAATAAACCTATACCAGACGATCCCCGTAAAATATTCATAGTTGCTTTCTTAAATAACAACTAAATCTAAACATAAGGTATTATAGCAATTACAACCGTAATATATAATATTAATAGTCAAACACGTACACATTGTTGAGCCCCGCGAGCTTGTTGCTGTTGAACATAGTGAAGGCCTATGAAAGGAAAGCATTATTAAGTCAACTTGAAATTCAGATTTTTGAACTTCCTAGTTTGACCACTTTTCACAAGAGCTCGATGCTGCTTGGCTTGACGTGCTCTCATTCACTATTTCATAATTTCTTAACGCCACGTATATTTTGTTTTTATAAAGTGAAATGCAGAGCTTAGATACGCTTCGATTCATAGAAGCGTATCACAGAACTCAATTTGTCGAATTCAAAGTTTACCGCGGAAGTACAATGTGTACGTGTTTTTTCAGTTCATTATCTAGTATTAGACGACATTAGATTAAACTTATCAGTTACGTTTAAAGATCCCGTTTCCTAATTGATTTCTCAGTTCCGTGTTCAAGAATTTGTCTGGACTAAGAGTGTAACAAAAAATAAGAAAACCACTTATTGGCCAGCAATAATTTGCGACCCAGCCACTGCCACAACTAAGCGGAAACATAGTGATGACTTGTCCGTTTGGTATTTCGGATTTGATAAATATGCCTGGGTACCTACCATTGATGTCGTTCCGTTTTGTTGCGAAAACAGTACATGCCTCAGGAACAATATGATGAGTTTCCAAAAAGCGATGACCCACTTATACCAATACTGCAGTGAATTGGGCCTCCACGACATACTCCGAGTTGTGTGCTTGAATGAAGACGTCAATAACGAAGTCATGTGCGTTATCGGATCGGTGGTCAAAACCGTCAGCCAGCGTACGGCACTTTCCGCAACCCGGGCTTCAACGTCGTCTGCTGCTCCGGTCGCCATGCCTCCATGTCCATCGCCAGCTCTGGTATCCACGTCGTCTGCTGCTTCGGTCGCCATGCCTCCTGGTCCGCCGTCTGCTTCGGTCGCTCTGGTCGCCATGGACGGCGCCGCCCCCATACAGTTTTTCTGCTTACAGTATGCCGTTGGCGAGCATTCGACAGTGGAGGGACCCGATGGCTGGCTCATAATCCTTCAAGACTGTGCTAGTGTAGCTTCCATAAGACATTGTCATGTTGTAGTTGATGGGGCGATAAATTATTTTGCTCGAACGACAGAAGACATCCGCATGCTGGGGAGAAATATCCTTACACCACTCCCTGCCCAAATTGCAGCTCCTTCATTAAGCAGCATAACGCGAGCAACTCCACCGCGTGCCAGCACCGACGCTACATTGCCGTATCGACGTGCCGCATCCTAGGACCGCGTCATTACCTACCCGATGTCGATTATTGAACAATATCCAAGCTACGGATTTGAGGCACCGGCGTCCGGTTCACCTCAAGTATGTCCTCCAATTGCCTTTCGATACAGTTGCGGTCCACCAGCTCTGCAACTGGAGGGCTTCCCGAAGACGAGTAGTCGTTCTGCCACTGCGCTACTGTCGGTTCCAGAGCGTTCAGCTCCCGCTAATTAGAGCATAGCAACTGAAATTCCGCGTTCGCTGAGTGCCGGGCAATCCAGTTGTGGAGACAGAACAACAGAGGTGTCTGAGTTAACCGAACTCCATCCGCGGCCTGTTGCGTTGACTGTCGAAGTCCCAGACCGGGATGCGGAATACGAAACCCACGACCAGGAGGCGGAAACGGGCCGTGGTATCGAAGCCGCCGCTGCGCCGTGCGACAAACGCCACCGGCTATCAAGTGATCAACTGAAACCAGCGCACCAGATTCGTCCGCCTTGCGACGGTGGCTGTCGATTCAAGTGCACAACCAATCTATCGAACGAAGACCGGCTAGCCCACTATAACAGCTACTGGGAAGCCAACTTCGATCAAAGACGGATGCGACTTCGAGAGCTGGTTAGCGTCAAAGATAAGGAAAGAGAAGGAGTGCAGAAAACGTTCATTCCCGGCGTGAAAACTAGGAGCTATATGGTAAAGCGAGCTGATGGAACGCTTGTTCAGGTCTGCAAGCAGTATTTTCTGCATTCTTTGGGTTTCAAATATAACAATGACACGGTGGTAACAAAAGCGCTGAAGGCTGCGGGGCCACAACACACACCGCCGGCTGGTGATATGAGAGGCAAGACACCCAAGCAGAAATTGGACACTTCTGCGGTTCGCGACCACGTCATGAGCTTTAAACCTGGCATTTCCCACTATCGCCGGCAGCATGCGCCGCGGGGTTTGTATCTGCCGGCTGATCTCACCGTCGCTGATATGCACCGCGACTACAGTGAGAAATGCCAGCCTAAAGTGGGAATCGACATTTATCGCAGAACAATAAAAGACTTGAACATTGGGTTTGTCAGGTTGGGACAGGAAGAATGCGAGGAATGTCTCAGTCTGGAAGTCCACAAAAAGGCTGCTGGATCGGATCACTCCCCTCAGGGATGTGACGATTGTGAGTCAAATTTTGCGCACATGGCGCGAGTTGTCGCCACACGGGCGATGTATCAGGCTGATGCTTCGAGGGAGCCGCGAGAGGACGAAGTCTACGTATCAGCCGATCTGCAAAAGATTATAATGTTGCCTCGCCTGCCAGGAGTTAAGAGTTGTATATTTACGCCCAGGCTCATAGCGTTCAACGAGACGTTCGCCCTGGTCGGTTCGCAGCACTCGGTGATCGGTCATAGGTCAGTTGCCATACTGTGGCACGAAGCCACCGCCGGCCGGCTAGCAGCGGATCTCACCAGTGCCTTCTGGAATTTCTTCCAAGTATACAAGAATGGAACAACTGTCGTCATATGGATGGACAACTCTACGGCTCAGAACAAGAATTGGACCATGTTTTCGGCATTAGCTAACATCGTCAACAGTGGCGAGATCCGCGTGAACACCGTCACCTGCAAATATCTCGAGTCCGGACACACGTTTATGTCGGCAGACACAATCCACCATGGGGTGGAAACCGAAATGAAAAACATGGGAAAGATCGAACATTTTGACGACGTCGTTCGTGCCTTTTCGAACGTTGTTAAAGGCGATATACTGGCGAAAGAATTAAAGCATGGTGACTTTCAAAATTGGACCAACGACACGAGTATAAAACGGCTACGTACTGCAACTACTGGTCGACCTCTGCTCAGCGATATGTCGTCAGTGGAGTTCAGGAGAGGTTCAAACTCCTTATTCTTTAAACGGGACATGGAACAGGAGGAATTCGAGGAATTCGTGTTTCTCAAACATCGCCTGAGAATCGGTACAATTCCCGAAGGTCGTAAATATCCTTCGGGGATCGATCCGGAAAGAAACACTAAAACCCTAGCGAATTTGGGGAAGTTGTTGTTGCCGTCGTCTCGGATTTTATGGAATCGGTTGCCTGTCAGCGAAACATCCGGGCAGCAGCAGCAAGAAGAAGCCCCCGATATATGACCAGACGTGGAGTTGGTTATGCTGTCGTGGTGCTCATGCATGCAGGTGAGACAGTATTGTTAGTGTATTAGAAGACCGGCTATCTGTCTGTTTTCATGATTTCTTTTGCATCTCTGCTCAGATAGTCACGAATTCGACACACTTTTATTTAGAGTTTCATCGAAAGTTTTAAAGAGTATTCTGGTACGAGGCAAACGATGCCGAGCCAAAACACAACGTGTTGTTTTGAGCGAAGTCAGAGGTTCATTCGCGCTCGGGACTTGAAACCAAAGTTGGAATAATAATATATGAGCATTAGGTTGGATCGCATGGAGATACTGTCTTCTTGTGACGTGTTGTGAAATGGTAATACCTGGAACATGGGTCGTAAGTACCGTTTCGCCTTGAGTTACGGTCTTCTTGCATCGGTAGGATGATGTTAGAGAAACTAACAAGAAGGCTGTAAATCCGAAAATCGATATTTTGAGGGTCCCCCGGGAGCTCGTCAGTGAAACTTTCGCTGACGAGTCCTTATGTACCCATCTAATACCTCACTAAGTGCGAAAGCTGTATGTGCTACCGTTCAGTTGGACCAGTCCAAAATAACTAACACAGCCGTTTCTAGAAATGGTGATTTTGGAGATACGGCCTTTTTGTATCTGACGGCATTAAAGGTCTACGGTTTGCAAAATGGACCTTGAAATTCTAATTTCCTGAAGCATGTTCGTAAATTTCGAATATATTCGGCTTGTGGTCACTGGTGGAAGAAATATGGTGATATTGTTTCGATTTGTGCCGAACATCATCGCCACCTTGCTGTTATGTTTTATTTTTTCTTAGATTTTGAATGGAATTCAGGTTTAGTTCAGAATCTCAAAATTAGTCGTTGCTTGTAGACTAGCCACCATCCCTTGGCTTCTTCCTACTTTCCAGGTAACTTAGTAAAAATCATAATTGTTTCAGGGATCTGATACACTTTGCACGAGAAAATGACGATATTGCTCAAGAAATTGCGCAGCGGTAATATTTTTAGCAGCATATAATGCTTCATGTCACACTTGGCAAATACAAATTTTTACTAACATTATTAACTCATTAGACACTAATTTGGAAGACAGCACCTTTTCCAGATTTCTTAAAGAATATTTTTCCTAGATCATTGACATTAATCCGGGGGACGGGAGACTTGTGCCCCATTGACAGTCTTAGTTGAGATGACCGACGAACGTAATTTGCAAACCAGCGGTTCGTGGATGTTTCGTCACCCATTTTAGCTCATTTGATGTCTTCGCTTGGTCGGACAGTTTGCTATTCGTCTCCCCCGCAGCGCTTTACATTTTATCATGACATTGCTTGTTGCTTCAACACTATTAATATCTAACGCAGAGCGCCAAGTGGTTTATTTGTCTTTGTATATCCAAAATCTTTGTGCAAATTTGTAAAACCTAAATATAGTCATATGAGAGTGGCTTTGGTCCTTCCACATTTTGTAAACAGATTTAAACCCCTGTTCAATGTTTGCAAATCATAATACGGGCGTTGCAGCCGATATGTTAATAATAATTATTGTCCATTGACAATTATTGTCCATCATTTTATTTTATATATTGAAGCAAGGCTGATGGTGTGACATTTCGAACATAATAGTTTGCAAATTTTGTTGCGTCTACAGAATTAAACATGACTTTGTTATATTGCTACAAAATTTAGGAAGTTATATTTTATATAATAGTAATTTTTGCGAACACGAGTATTTAACAAAACGACGTATAAACTCAGAAAATGCATAAGTTTCATTAATATCATAAAATTTATGGAATATTTTCACGGTACAGTTTGCGTTTATTAGACCAAAGGCAGTGTCTGTTGGCTCACTACGCTCCCCATTATGGTGTGGTTCTTATTGTTTATAAAACAAGTGCACCGATTTCACTAAAATGCATAATTTTCCGTGTAACTGCTCCATTATAGTTAAAAATAAAGTTAGGCAATGTACATGCATTGAACCCGAGTGTTGGGATATTATGGTTCATGATAATCACTTATCTGTGATATCATCTTCCGGTACCGTGTAATTATGTAATGTTAGATGAATTTATAAAACTATAGGAAAACTAAGCTAATGGCTCAATTAGTATTCGACATTGTCGGTTCCCAAAAAGTTGTACAGATGCTTTGAATAGTACATGAGGCAGATTAGTTAATTATATTGTATTAGACTGGGCTCTCCATTCGCTGAAAATTTTGCCAGCGGGAATAAATCAGGGGCGCCCTGGTTCCGAACAGGGGGCGCCCGATTTTGCCAGGGGCATTTTGCTAAGAGAAAAACGGTTAAAATCGTGTCAGAAACACTGTCAAAGCGCTTTTGATGGTGAGAAAAAGCTATTTTGAAGCAAATTTTGACAAAATTTGCGAAATTTTTGACTTCTGAATGGAATTTTAGTACAAATTTTAATCAATTTTTATGTAGTTTGCACCGACAGGAAACAAAAAATTCGAAGAGGCGGTGAACCGGGGGAGCCCAAAATTTTGCCAGGAGGAATGTACCGGGTGCACCTGGTCTGAACCAAGGGGAACCGAAAAATGCCAGCCCCCACCCAATTTGGAAAGCCCAGTTAGAAAATTCGCGAATGTTGTCAAATCATATGTAGCAAAACTATGTAAATGGTTGAATTTATGTATGTGGGTAATGTGGAAACCTGAGTAACTACGGCAAACCATCATTGCTAATCATTCTGCTTACATAGCAGATAAATTAAAAGTCGTCTTTCGTGTTAAATTATACTATTTGGTTGGTTGATACCAGTGCCAGACTAAATACCTTTATTGACTATCCAGAAGCTACTTGTTATCTGGCATCGAAAAACCCTACTTCAGCTCGTGATATATTCCAGAGATGATAATTCTGCGAAAAGCTATGTTAATACGTTGGCGATTATTGCCACGATGCGTTCACTAGAAAGTGAAACCCATTATGATCTTAACAAGAAATATAGTAAATTCAACTTTGCATTGATACTGTAGTGCAGATGTTGCCGACAGTTGTTTGTCTGTACCTATGCATGAAATTGCTAAAGCTGGCACACCAGCAGGATGAAGCGTTTATATCAACGAACGGGACACGCGGCAATTTGAAATGAGTATGGAATTGAACTATGAACACCCGCTCGCGTTTGTCTCGCTAAATTCTAATTTGTCCATCTGTTTTTGGGTGACCCTTGCCACCTTACAAAATCTACAAAGGGCGATAACAAGCCACGGCAAATTAAACCAAGTCCTTGTTCCGACATACGTAGCAGCGTGGTGAACAACTGAGTTAATTTTTTAATTTAGGAGTACTTATAGCGTTAGCCATTGAGAATATTTGAACAATCTGACACATACTATGGTTATGCGGTCGGTGTTCTAATAGTGATTGAAAATTCCTTCAGCTGCGCCGTTCAATTAAAATCCTTTACAATCATTACAATACAACATCTACTGAGCTTGTTATTTTTGCCACGGAAGGAAAATTGAAGCGGATTCGCAGAGGTGTGCTTGCTAATCGTGTTTTTGTACCTCACAGATTGAACACAAGCACGTCATTTTTTACATCTATAGATTTAATTTTATATGACATAATTTTAGTAAGCAAGTAGTTTACTGACTTTATTAATGCTACAGTGTGTTTTCCACTATGTAATGAAGATATATATATTTGTGTTTTCACGTTTCAGTGGTTTCGATTTTATATGGAATCATCTAACCGTGGATCATGTATTCTGCTATTGGGGGACTTTACTGACAAAGTATTCAGAGTTGCTAAGGTTCGAAGTCAAACGCAACACAACATTAATGGAAATAAAACGGTCTGATCAGCTTTATGATGGATTCAACAGCAGAGATTTTATGCCATAAAGTTTTCATCATTTTTGGAAAATAGAAACCTTCATATCGTGGATTTTAGCATAGCTTTAACAAAACAATAATAATAATGGTGATATTTTAGACATAAAATTATAAATAAAACACAGCTATATAACTATATACAATATTTCAAATTTCCCGAGTTATACTGCTATACGAATGCGTATTCCGTTTCATGGCATTAGTAGTCAGATCGCGTTGCGGAGCTATGTTTAACCCCAGAGCAAGCTCGTATTTACAGGTATCTATGTATACTGGAGCAACATGGAGTTTGGAGTTTCTAGCGCAAGTAAATAATGCAATCCAGTAGCTTAAAAAACCCTGTCTCAAAATTACGAGACTTGTACGGATGATCACTACGCCGCACGGTCATATTATCCCTCTTTGGAGTTTTAGTGCACTAGATTCCAGAAAATCTTTGTAATTAAATCAACAGATTTATAAAAAAGTAGGATAACCCATAACTAGGCTTGTCATGGGATGGAAATCCTCCACCCCATCCCATCCCCACAGGTACAGTCTGTTACGATTCACGTCAAGGCCGGTGGTGCCACGAAATCTTTTCTTGTCAAAAGTCAGCATGTGTCTGCGTTGGTCCACTGTGAACGCAGTCACTGTCAAGCATCACAGATTTTAAAACAGGATAGCAACGCGCTTTACATTACCATCCCCGTAGACGGTAAACTCGGTAGAGATAAAAAGTATCTAACCCCTGGCTTTCTTCTGAATACTAGAGAGTCTTAAGTATCCAGCAGAAAAGGCCAGGTCCGTGGTTGATTGTCTGCGCGACTATCCGTCGTGTGCCCTACGGCGATGGGGAGATCAAGCTCTAACCCAGCTGTGCTTGGCCATGAACTTGTTCACCATTGGTCAACGCCGATGAGTGATCTCCAGCACTGTCTATGTTGCACATCTATCATCACCATCGTTTTTCGTGATATCGCGTACCCCGAAAACAAGCCTTTATAAAATTTAGCCTTGGGATTTTACCTCACCTTGTGATGGGGATCCCCATGACCCTTAAGGTAATCCCTATCCAGATGAGGATACCCATCCCTGTGATAACCTTGTCCATAACACTATCTTGTAGCAAAATAGGTTCCTAGTTGTGCCTTTTGATATTTTGGGCAATGACCAACATAAAGGTGCTGCACAGTTGGTTCAAATGAATATCGTTTCTGATTTATAAGTTGTCGCTTATTATGTAGCAGTGTTTTTACATGGTTGGGGCGTCAGGATTTCTTATTCAGCCTATCAGCAAACCATAATAATTCATAATGTGGCCCATGTCACTTTTAGGGGCCGGACGTTATAACGTTAGAAGAAAGAACAGCTTAGAGCGGGGGTTCGTGAAGCGGCCGCTCCCGACTTAGGCTTAGTGCATCTCTTGTATAGAGACCTTAGCTTAGGCTAAGACTAAGGCTTAGGCTTAGTATATCGAGAACGACATAGCATGCATTTCGCTTCTGCTCCTAAAACTTACATTGGCCCATAATGTCATTTTGTTACAAACATATGTAAAGCCACGGTCATAAATAAAGGCTAATTTTTCGCGGATTGTTCGTGAACGGTTTGCAAACAGTTCGCGAAAAATTAATAGCTTTTCAATTGCTATTCGCGAATTATTATTTCTAATCGTAACTGTATTCTCTTTGTTATGTCTTTTTGATACTTTTGAATATGTCCAATATATGGGTTGACGTCGATGGTCTAAATTCGTTTTATTCGTTTCTGAATCATAACTTATTCTGGTTAATATATGGCATTTTTTGTTTCACAACTATGCTTTAGAATTTCCTATTTTAGGCTTTTTTAGTTTTCTTTCGAACAATAGCATTAATTTTGATGATATTTCGCCGATTGAGGCGCCTATGCATATTATTGTGGGTTCTTTAAAGTGGGGGTGGGAAGTGGCCCTGGCGTTTTTCAGTGCCTTTAACAAAAAACGGCTGCCCCCGGCAAAACACCCCTCAGTTGACATAAAAACTTCACAAAAGTTGTTTACAAAAATCACATTCTGAAGTTAAAAATCAGATTAGTATCTAGGTAAAATTAGCTGAAAAGTTGGTTTTAACCTCAATAAAGACGTTTTCGCAGCGTTTATAGTGCTATTTTTAAAAGTAACAGCGGTTTTCGCTGCAAATGTTAAATTTGAGATTTTTTAGATGTCGACCCTTTGCTTTGTCCCACAGATCACGCCAACTGGCAAAATCCGGCGTCCCCAGTTCTGAACCAGGCATGGGAGTAGCTAGGAAAAAATTTCGGAGGGGGGAATGGTCTGACTCAGGCCGAGATCTTATGTTGCTTCCTTCCTCCTGGCCGGTGTGTTTTTGCCCCGCATGCCCGAATTTTAGATTTTTAAAGCAAAAAACAATTTCCAGACTACTCCGACTGGAAAAATGCAGTCCGGCTGAGAAAAAATTTACTAAGGGGGACCATTGGTAATTTTTAAGGTCAAAAAAATTTCGGGGGGATTCCCCATTTCCCCCTGGCTACTCCCCTGGAACCTGGTGCCCCCGGTTCATCCTCTTAGAAAAATTTTCAGGGAATGGAGACGTCAGGTTATTCCAAATATATTACAGCCGTAAAAATGCACCATTTTTGTACTAAATCCACGGCGTTAGTTCAGAGAAGCTTAATTTATTTTGCAATTAATTATTTTGCAACAAATATGTAGTTCCTAGTAGTACTTTTTACTAATTTTAGCTATGTCCAAGCTAATGCTGCGATTTCGAACCTTTTTCGTCCAACGCTACAAACTAAGGGTACCCCAGTTCACGCCTCCTGGCAAAATCCGCCACCCTCAATTCCGAACCAGGGCCCCTTCTTCATATCCCTGTAAATTTTTTCAGGGAATAGACAAGTCAGGTTATTCTCACTATATTACGTTCACAAAAATACGTCATTTTTTGTATTAAATCCACGGCGTTATTGAAAAGAAGTTTAATCCATAGTAGTATTTTTTTACTAACATATAGTTCCTACTTGGGCCTTTTGCTAATTTCGGCTGTGTCCAAGCTAAACCTGTGGCGCCGAATGTTCCCCAATTTACATTCGCTTCTGAATTATATCTTGTGGCTATGAATTAATATGTGTTGCATTTACATGGCTACGTCTTCAGAAAGTTTTTGTTTTATCGTTTGATTTTTAAGTTTTTGAGTTTTTGGTTGATTTTTCAAATAATGTTTATTAAAGTTCTATTTTCATGGTAGATGGGAATTCTCCGATCGAGGTGCCTCTGTGTATATAATTGGTAACAGACTCGCAGTGTTTTTACTCCGTTTTGTGGTCAAAGCCATTATGCATTAAAAAGTTATATATGTGCCCATTTCGCCCAGTAACTGAAAATATTTTAACATTGTAAAAATACATTTACTGAATGAGTGTCGACACTTTTGCGTCCAATCGTTGTGTTTTTTTACGTTTCGCTTCGAGAAAAACAAGAACTCCCACGAACTATGAGTTGCATTTGTTATAGATTGTGCAAGGCATTTGTAGCATGTTACATAGTGCACACAAGGCAACATGCAAATTATTTCCGGTTTAGAAGCACGCATAGCGTTTCGGAATGTGTAAAACTATTGGAATGTAGTTATGTGTTCCGCTGTAACACACACCGGTATATTAATCGTTAATGGATTTTCAGAAAAATGTAGGAAATCAGGAAATTATTCGTTTTCTCATTTCTTGAAAAATATTTTCCATATATTTAAAAGTGAACGCAACGTTAAACTTTTTCATATTTTTGTGTTTCTAATAACAGCTTTTATTCTCATCGAAAAATTTAAAAATTCTTTTTAACCGTTTGGTTTACCTTAGCTTATACCAAACGTTAATTCTGCAAAAGTATGTATGGCCCCACTATTTCCTGATCTCAAAAATGGAAATATCCAAATGTAGTTCCAAATGGTAGGCATGGGCAACCGTTACCTAGAAATCACTAACATATTGCGACCGATCGAGCAAGACACGCCAGAAAGCGTGCTAAATTAGAAACTAATATAACAGAGATGTGCTGAAGATTGATAAACTGTTTCTAGGTTACTGATTACAGTGTTGCTATGTTACGCTAAACCAAAATTTTGTTACATCAACGGCTATGGTTCAGGAACGGACAGGCGGGTATATGTAATTTTGGTACCATTGTTTGCAGTTAACTATCGGCACATAGTGGTAGAAACATTGCTCTGTTTGTATATCATTCCATGAGCTGTGATAAAACAATCCACTTTTAAACTAAAATCACGTCGAATATTACTGTTTCCACTGGCCCATGTCAATTTTAGGAGCTGAGGTATAATGCATGCCATGCCGTTCTCGATATACTAAGCTAAGTCTTAGTCTTAGCCTAAGCTAAGGTCCCTATGAGCCATGTACTAAGCCTAAGTCGGGGTCTCCGAACGCCCCGCTCTAAGCTGCCCTTTTTTCTAGAGTTGACGTGGGCCTTATAAGGTCATGATTTTACAATGTATCTATCGATTTTTTGATAACCGGATACTGCTGAATGCATGCTAATACATATGTATACATATGAAATACGGGTCTATTATAATTGCCGGATTTAAACGTCCAAAAATGTTACTGCCATCGTCTGTACTGTTACTTTGACTTGCTCAAAGGTCAGCTATAAATAAATTGATATCTATTAATTGAGTTTATTACTTAACCATTTCATTTGATCTAAACATTGCCATAGTTTGATCTGGCTAGCAAATAATTACACGTGTTGGCGCTAAACCCAACGGTCCTAGCGAAGCATCTAGTAATTTTCATGCTTTTGCCCGTGATAAAAACATGGAAATTTTTGAAAGTTTTTAAAAACGTCTCAAAATAATTTTTGGCGTTCTTGATGTTTCGGCTATTTTCGTGCAGTAACTTATTTTTTTGGTCTAGATGTTGGGAAAAAATAGCCAAATTTCGATCCGCTCAGCTTACTCATGAATACAACTGTGGTTTCTTATATTCATGTTCATTTATCTTTTCGTTGACATTTTTGAATATTATGTATTCGTTGGCTGTGAAGGGCATATTTTGAAGTTTTTCTTTGTGTATTTTTGTTTGTTATATATGTACGGATTGGGTTAGTGATCGTAATGAAAATGAAAATGTTTGCCTAAATTGCAATACATTTATTACTAAGGCAGCGAGTGCGGCTAGTTTGCACTTAGCTGCTATTGCAAGGTTTCAAATATAGGTTCGTGATCCCCGTTAGAATAAAACAATAATAAACTGTTAATACTTAACGAAAACGCTGTGGCCATTTTACTCATATCAAAACACCAGGACCTTTTATCTACCCTTTCAGTGACTAAAAATGCTAAAACCTCTGAAATTAATCAGAAATTTTAGGAAAGAATAACCTGAAGAATCAGTCTACGCTGAAGGACCCTAGCACTTGCCTTTTTTTGACACATAACATACAAATATAACGTTGTATCGGATTCAATTGCTCTAAAATAGTATGGACCCACTCTAATCTACTACATACACCAATATTCAAAAGTATTACAATTTTGACAATATTTGGTTCCAAAATTTAACAAATTTAGCCCCTTGCACGTACCTTCCAAAGCTACTAACATACTCAATGTAAGTTTAAATCAATCTGACGTGTTTAAAGGAATAAATAACCATGTAAGTCCGCTGCTCATTTCCAACAAGCAAGAAACTTACTTGGAACAGCAAAGTTATAGGATGTGCTGCCTCCATTTTCCAATTCGATGCCTCTGGCAAAAATTATGCATAACCTAAGCTGTTGGAGGATCGGTAATTGGCCAAATTCAGTCTCCAATTCGTGACTTTTGTGAAAATTTAAGTAGGAAATCGTGGAAGTCGCGAAAACACAAAGCTAGGTGCAAAACAACATTTTGTTGCGCGGCAAATTAAAAAATTGCGAAAATCCATCAATATGGCGAAAAGTTATGCGTGAGTAGATCCACGAATATATCCGCTATTTGAAAGCTAAAGTGACTTTTTGCATCTCAGTTCAGTGTTCGTGTATGTTAAAGGCTTCAGTCAATATTTTCTACTCCGCTTACCTTAATAATGTGCACTGATTTGTACTTTTTCTCAGGCATGAAAACAATACATATTACGTACGTATTCATAATTTCCGCCATAAGCAAAGAGTACCACACTAATGTATACCTTATTGCATTCCACCGTTTTATTTTATTGAGGCAATAAAAATGATGTGTCGGGCTTTACGGTGTAGTATTAGTTATGTTATTGCGTTTCAAGCAGTTGTGATGCAAAAATACAGATTGAATAACAGTGGATCGATTGCTTATTTCTCAAGAGCGGCTGTACAATTTATTCCATTATACGCATGTAGAGTATAAGATTTCAGTCAAATGTAACAGTGATTGACCAAAGCGCTAATTTAAATTTATTTGACCTGAGCATTACGTTAGATTCCGTCTAATTTCCGTCGATTTCAATGGTTAAACTACGTCAGTTTCACATGCACTGTGTCAGACCAAGTTTTTATCAAATTCTAGGGTTATAAAAGGGTGAAAACCTTAACCTGATGGACGGCCGGATACCAGTGGAGCGTGATTTTGGTATTGATTTGCGTGTGGTTTATTTTTGTTATAAAATGAAAGTGTATTTATGCAATGTATCAGTATAATCACGCGCCAGCCGGCTGAGGTGCGCGGGGTGATTTTTGCACCACACTGGAACATTCATGACACCGAGTTATTGGTATCCGGTTGACCCCATAATGATGGAAAGTACATTGTTATTGCGTCTTATCAAACACAATTGTGTTGAACAAAAGGAAAAAGGTGCGCACTCGGATGAGCCGATGACAGTGGCAAGATTTTTCGATTGTCTCGGTCAATTTCGCGATCTCGGTGCTCCAAGGCTGGTCCCGGTGCGCATGGCGGACATTGATATAATACTTGATATGTTGTAAGATGTACTGTATAATCCGTGTAGGGCGGCCCGGGGCATTGTGCAGATTTTCATGTATTTGGCTCGGTACCTTTTATGGCGATGCCGATCTCGGAGACCTATCGTGGCATGCAGATGTAAGAAAATAATTGTTCGCATTTATAATATTGTGTTAATTAATTGAACTGAACCTAGTGTATAGAGAGAAAACTGACAAAACTCAAAGGAACCTTATTTTTATGGGGGTGATCTAAATTAGTAAATTTTTGTATTTTTCCTTACAAGTAGAGCAAACCGGGGGTCGAATATCGTCATTAAGGCCTATAAGATATTCACAATCGCGCATCTGGAGTCACCCGTGAGTACATAGGGATCCCCAAGGCACTTAAACATGCAGTTTTGTAAGCCTCAAAAGGCGACCAAAATAACCAAAACTCTCCGAATTTTTGAGCTCCACACTTCATGGGGTCTTATACTAACTTTCTCGCAGTAAACCGGAGCCCCCAACACCCACCGGCTCGCGCCGGATTCTAATAACCCACGCGGGACACCAAAATTCTCTACTTGTCACGCCTAGAACGGCGTCCAACAAGCCACCTACAGGAGATACTGTAAAATTTATATTTTCACTAGCAGGCGGCCTGCCAGGCCATGGACCATCCCACCCTCCGCCGCTGTTTTCCGATCACCTGAAAATTTAAATAAACTAAGAAAATTCTAATAAAGTTGCAGCGCCCTCACCGCTCGTATATTTTTTCTTTTTGAAAACCTCGCGTCCACCAGTGTCAGGTTTGGTTTTTGGCATCTTTCGGCCACTGTACGGGTAGCCTGCTGTTGTCGGCTGCATCCCGTTTTATTGCATGAGCATAGTGCGACCGAAGCAGGCGTCTATTTATCTATATTGCTTCTTGTTCTGTTTGTCATATGTAGAGTGCCAAACATCTCCTACATGCAGCATTGTTTGTATTGTACGCGCACGATTTTTTTCAAATTTTGAAATTTTATTAAGCTTGATATTTTAAAGGTACAAGGGACAATCTAGCGAGGGGGGTGGATAAGTGTATAAAAGGAATGGCCCGATGCAGTGTCGGAGCCAGTCGAGGCTTTATATCTTCGAAATTTGGGTTTTGTGTTTGGCGGTTTCGTTTTCCTTTTGATTTTCGTCCGCTTGCTGTCGTATAGGGTTTTCATCTTTGTTGAATTTTCGTTTTTACTGACAGCTTTCCCAGAAGAGCTTCTCTCCTTCCAGCCACGGTGGAGAGTCCCTCCTGGTCTTTTGGCTTCAAAATTTAACTAGCTAAGGGCCGCCTTGCGGGTGTTGGAGAATTTGGTGGATGTTCCGCGCCCGTAAGTGCAGGTGCCGGAGAAATTTAACTTAGCACGCTTAGCATCAGCCGCGTCCCCACGAACTCTACTGGTTCCCCCGCTTTTCGGGCCGTATTTTATTATCAAATCTCGGGGAAGTGGCTAAAATATCGTAAGAAATGATATGACGGGGCTTAGTGGGGTAACACAAGAAAAAAGGGGCAAGTTGGAAGTTACAGGGACACGGGATGTGGGTGAACCGGCTGAAGAAACAGTGACGGAGTGTATAGACACGCGGGAAAGCGTAGGTCGACCCGCGATCAGCATCAGTCATTAGAAAGTACAAAATTTTACTTGTGGGGGCCAATCTAATTTCAGAGCGTTGCCCGTATGAGATTTTTAACCAATAGTAGCTGGTCAATTATAACACAAAACGGGCACTCCCACGCCGTGCAGCCACGATAGGGAACCTTGCGAACTTTCAACAGTGGTCCGGGCTGGCAAATCTGCACGCTATGTTACCATAGACAGTCCCATTTCCCGATTAAACAGTCCTCAAATGTACCTGTGGGCAAGTCGTAATTCATTTAACCGTGGTTTTAGCCAACGCGGGAGCATTTTTGGCTTATCATGAATTGGTGACGCTCGGGTGGCTCCGGACCCGACAGGTCAGATTGTGTACAGGAGGAAACGGAGGACAGACATGGCCGTTTGCAATCAAGGTCGAGAGAAAACTTTCTTAACCAAGTAATAGAAGAGGCTCACGTTGAAACTACCGTCAAAATTCGAGATTGTGCCCTAGTGAGTCTTTCTGACTATAGGACCCAACGTATATATAAAACTTGGACGAATACTCTCACGCCCTGCCGCCACGATACGGAGCCGCGTCTTTTGGAGAGAGTAACCTCAGTTGGTCAGACCAGGCTACTCCAAGGCGGAATGACGTGTCATCGCCCTTCGGATGTTACTACCCCGCTCAATGGTTGTGCTTCATCGGAAAGGGCCGCTTTCATGACTAAATACAAAATTACAGCCCGGCATCTTTCTTCCAAATTTACTAAGGACGTCAATTGCAGGACGACCTTGGAAAAATGTAAACGACGAGGGAGCTGAGACAAGGGTACTGCTGCCCAAAGTAGATGAAAATGGCATGAAAGAGAACGAGGTGGAGTCAGCTGCGAATTCTGTAAAAAAGAGAAAAACCGCCGTGACCGCTCCCATATTGTCGAGCTCATGCCCTCGTGGGACCGTATCAATAGGAACACGCATCCCAAAGCTTAATCAAAATTTTAAGACGTGGATTTTTACGCCTGCAGGAAACCTTCGTCGGCACCCCTTTTAACATCCATTAGTGAGGAGGTCAGGCAATGTCGTCCTGTGCTCATGAGACGCGGCATTGGCTTCCTGGTCGCAATACCTCTACTAGCTCCAATCTGTCTCGGTGTACAGCGTTTCTCCTGGTATAAAATTTAAATTAGTTTGTAATTGTGGCAGGATGTTCGCAGGTGACCGCAGCCTCCATAAAACTGGCAGAAAGTGTGAATGTGAAGAGCATCTGCGTACCAGGCGTTAGGAGGGTAAATTGCTCGCAAGAAATCGGCTATTCACGTTGGGGCATTTTGAGGGGGAATTAAATTTTCGGGGCAGAGGAGTTCAGTTTGGCTATGCGTATCGGGGTCGAAAATATCACAAACTCACATTACGGTAGAAATTTTGCTCCAGCTATCCTGCGTGGTACCCTGCATGAATGTTCGATTATATACCGTTCGGTGAAACAACAACCAGTGGTCGCATACGCTCTTTCAACTACATTAGTATTGCTGGTATGACAGCATTCATTACAATCAAGAAACAATATCCACACAGGAACAGTTCATAACGTCATCGTCGTCGGCTCTTGCTCAAGAAAATTCGGATCAACACGTCATTAACCGAGCAGCGTGCCGCAAACCTACAGGCCGTACAACAAGGCGATCCACGGCAGTGCAGTTGGTGTGAATTAGAGATGAGAGCGAGCCGCAGTTTTCAAGCTTGGCTGGGTTCGGACTAATTTAATCAAAAAACGGCTCGGCTCCAAACTTAACTTCCGACTTTACTCGACTCGAAAAGCTCGAGAATGAAAACTGGATGTGGCGGATGCGGATGTACAAACGAATGTAATCTGACATACGTTAAAACCTAGTCCGATCTTTCAGGTTATTACCTTTTGGGTCCATGTAACTCCGAGGTGCGTCACGTTATAACATTTGAAAAAAGAACAGCTTAGAGCGGAGAGTTTGGGGGTCGGAAGCGCCCCGACCTAGGCTTAGTGTATGTCTCATATAAGTGCTTTAGCTAATGCTTAGGCTTAGTGTATCGTTTTGCCAGAAATATTTTTATAATACGTCAGTCCATTATGCCAGTACGCCATGAGTGTTCTTTTTTAAAGTCATGAACTGCCTCGTGCTGAAAATCGAAGCCAAAATTCAGACATATTTGTTATGCGCAATTTAGCGATTGTGAATATGAGTTCCGTTATGTATGAAATCAGTTAGCGAACCGGTACATTTGGGGATTTTGATCGGTTGCTTGCGTTCACAAAATGACATATTGAATAGCATAGCCGTGTCCCGCAGTCTATGGTTGTATTAACGTATGGGGCAGACGTGATTGGAATCTCGTTTTCAAGCGTACGTGGTAACTAAAGCTGCAATACCGATTTTTAAACAGTGTTTGCCAGTAAACTTGTGATTTTTGGTCGGTCATCTGTTTTGAGATCGCGAATCTACTTGACAAAAGAATAATCCAGGTGTACGTGTAATAACGGTGACGCAGCTGCATGGCGCAACTTCCTAACACCATGCCCATACGACCCCGGCTATCATAACCTCAAGGGTGGACCCTAAGTTTTGTACTTTAGCCACTTTTCTTGGTCAGACCCAAGAAGTTACGGAGCTTAGCAGGCCGCAGGCGCGCTTCACGGGGTGTGTTCGGACCCCGCCCGATTGGTTGCGCACGTGTCTAGTATCTTGGCATGATTGCTGAGGTCCCCCAGGGAGGTTGACACCGAAACCTGCTCACAGGTCATAATGTCAAACCGATATTCCCTGTCCTAATCTAATGGAAGTTATTTAGTCTAGCGTAACCTAAAGTAAAATGCGTGATAAGTTTGGTTTTGTACGGTAAATTTTGAGTCCACTAAGTTTATCTCCTGTCGAACACTTTATCCGTTGTAGCCAAGTGGCCCCCACAGGGTTCCGACAGTCCCCGAGAGTTTAACGTCGGATTACTTAGTTCACATCTTATTAATCTGGTTGTGTTATTATCTAGTGATAAGGTTTTCCTAGTAAATTTTATCTTCCGGGTAAGTGTGACTATTAAACCGGTAAATCTGATAAGTGATTTGGTGGACCACTCTCGCCGTAATTCTGCCTCTATCGTAATGAACAATGGTGGCGAACCGCACATGTCAGGGCTTGGAATGTTCCCCTCGTCAAGCCGTGGCACGCAGGGTTGGCCCGTCCGTTCGGACGCACTTATTACTCTAAGATATCAACAACGCGGGACACAACGTCTGATTTGCAAGGTTTTATTCACAAGGTACATGATACTATCAAGACATATATGGGCAATTAGAAGATCATTAATGCCAAAAACAATTGAAACAGTCGTACCCGTTCATTTCCTTGTCCGCGTCCAAGCGGGGGCGGGGCGGTGTGAGCGAACGAGTTCCCAGAGTTACCGGGCCAAAATCTATACCCGAGACGTCCAGTGCAGGACGTGAACTAAGTCAGCTATAGCTCGGGTTATGTGTTCTGGCGTGCTTCGAAATTCGCTCTCAATCACGCGCGGGGTTATCCGCATTGCAACGGTTGTGTAAGAAAAGGAGGGGGTTCGTTTCTTTTACCGTATGATTTTAGTACACAACGGGACATGAGTCGGGGTACGAAAACGTGAATATACAATACAAGGTAAAACACGATAAGACCAATGAAAGCGATTATGATACTCGTCATGAAACGGCAAAGTGTGAATAGTTACTCAGAGTACAGGCGAACAGATGCCGATGCTCATGGTACAACTAGCAAAGCGTCAACTTGGTGGTCAGACGTTGCAAACTCCGTCCAACGTCGTCCTAGTCCGCGAATATGGCCTAGTATTCTTATCAAGTCTTTCACTACGTTCGTCCCTAAGGCGGACCCTAGGATAAATGATAATCGCCTTTTCTCGATGCCTCCAGCAGTCCAAGAGCAATTGAGATTCTGCCCTTGTCCTAAAATTCCGTGAATGATCTCCTGGGTTTCCGTAAATGATTTCCTGAAGTGCCGTAAATGCCTGGCTGGTGACGATGCGGTTGATTTTGGTGGCGTAGCAGCACCTGGGCTACGTTGTGTCGGCAGGGGACAGAGTTTTACTCGTTTTGAAGGGACGCCCCTGGTTACTATTTTGACCGCTTTAAACAGATAAGAGGCACGGGCAGTTCTCATTTCCGGCGATTTCCTAGGCGACCGAGGCCGCCCTCATAACTGTTTTGACGGAATGTTGTGCCCGCCCTACAACTTGGCCTGGGGTTGTTTTGGTTGGTTCCTTTCTTTCTTTTCTTGCTTGGTTTCCTTTGTTTCCTGTGCCGCCGTTGTCTTTGCCGTCCTCTCTCTATTGTACTCGTTTTAACATCCTAGTACACTGTACGCATCGAAATTGTACAGTGCTTCGACTGCACTAGCGAAATTGTGCAGTCGAGTTATCACCAAAATTTTAATGAATTTTCTCAGAACTCGGTAGTCGAGTGGTTAGTACTGAAATTTCTGCAGCGGACTTAAATCCTCCGTGCAGGGTCGAAACTTGACAAGGGAAATAGAAAAAGAAGAGAGACAAACGACAAAAATCGAGGCAAGGGCATACATAGTACATAGCCTAACGGGCGACCAGTGGTAAAAATAGAAAACTGCTTAAACTCAGCGATCAAGTCGCTCTGAAAAGAAAACGGGGTTTTGCACTTACTCGGTTTGGTAAAGCTGGAATGGATCGTCTTGCTAGCAAACAAATCGAATACTGGCCAAAATCGTGTAAAGATTGTAATAGAAATCGCTCCTTTCGGAGTGCCAATACCTTATGCTCAAGCTGAGGTCACTTAGAATTTGCTTAGTCTTTTATGTTCCCCCAAATTTACTTAGCTCAGCTGATAATTGAATTTTTGGGGCTTCCTAAAGCCCGACAGAGGCTAGTCCTCTGTCCCTAACTGCGAAATCAGTCCGAGCTCAAGCAGCGGCATGAGCGTCGAACAGTCCACTAAGCTGAAAATTTGTAAACCATAAATATGAACAAGTAAGCATGTCCCTACAAATCGTTGGGAAATTTTACCGTGGTCGGCTCAGGAAAATTCGATAGTCCTAACTCAAGAGCGATAGGTCATCACGGGGAATCAGCATGACTTCGACTGTGGTGCCTATAATTTAGTACCTTCCGTGCAATCGCTCAAGGTGCCCAAAACGGAATTCGACTTGTGGAGGTTTGTCTAACAGCATGTAAAAGTGTAGACGCCGGTCGGGGAAGGTGAGGCCTTCACCCATGGGCGTCAACTTTAAGTTTGTCCTTTATAAATGATTGGTTCCTGTTACATCTGGGGAAAATAAACCCCCAATTGCTCGAGACTCCTCTTAACTTACAGCCGTCGATCCGGGACAGCAACCGCTAGTCCCCTTCCGCGAGACGGAAGATGTCTGCGCGGGTCCTCCAGTCGTCGACCTCCATTCCAAACTCGAAGAACAAAAAGCACAAGAAAGCAAGAAAACTATTGCGAAACTACACTAGTAAAGTCAAGCGTCGGAGCCGGTCAGTAGAGTCGACCGAACTCCGCGCTGCCGAAGTCGAACTGATTCCCAGAGACGACGCGGTAGTCGTCGCCTCAAAATTTTCGCCTATATTGAAGGATAGCGATTTTGTCGCTATCCAATCGGAGAAGCTCTTTCAACGCCCACTTTTTTGAGTTCAAACCCGGGCGCCCAATCGAAAAATTCCCAAGATTTTGATTTTGACAGCTATCGTAAACCCTGAGTCCCCTTTAGAGAGAGTCGGCTTCAATCGAAATCGCCGACATCAAATTTGAACCCTCCGAATACTCGGAGGTCGACCATCTGTGAGTTTTCTCCCAAAATCTCAGATTTTACCCCATCTGCATTCCCAAATTCTTGTCAGAAACTTATCCAGAATCCATTACTCAGATCTTTTAAACCTCTTACCTAACTTAGCTTGGTCGTTATCCCCCCAAATGTCCCACGAAAACGATTAAATCACCCGTCAAATTTTAAATTTCGAAACCAAGTTTGGTGCATTAGCATGCTTGAAGTAAGCTGGAATCTATCATTTTGGTGTTCTTGTCCTCATCCATCAAATCTTCCCCCAGCTAACTCGCCGATTTGAGGACAAATTCCAGCTATTTGGCGAGTTAGCTGCCTCATTCATCACTTAATTGGGCTTATTTAGAGGCCATCTGGGGCTAAATTTTACCGCCCTATCCATGGATAAACGTGCAAACATTGCACGTTTATATGTTGGCTTACAAGATAAAGCCAAACATTCCTAGCATTCCTAGCTAAATTTCAAATACCCCGACAGGACGTCTTTAGACGTCCCGAAGGGGGGGAACCTAAGATGGGAATGAGCTGATTTCGCGGTCATGGGTGCAGCCCATTCCTATGTATCTTTGGGGTCCCATTCAGGAACTCCCGGGGGGCACGGGAGGGCCCTAAACATGCCCCCCGTCCGTCTTAGTCCTATGCGTCCAGTCCGTCCGTAAAACTTATAAATTTAAGAGAATTTTGTATGTCCTGTCCTCGTATGTCCTGTTTTTGTCATATTCTTATATACTATATATATACATATATCTATATCCATATACACATACACATATACATACAATACTCATGAGCACCCAAACACACACACTACACATGAGACACACAGGCGACCTGAGCGACAGAAAGGTCGCTCAAATCCACGCTAGAAACACGCAGAACCACAACAACAACAACAACAACAGCACAATCACCCAGCAACCACAACAACAACGACACACTTACACACACAATACAATACAACCACGGCGACAGCAGTGGGGGGGCGCGTTGTCGGCCGTCCCAAGTTAACGGGGCGACTGACGGAGACCCGCCGGGCATCTTTGAAGATGTCTCGACGTGGCGAATGCGATGAGGGGCGTTTTGCCTACTTTTGAGTTGGGGTTAAATTTTCGGTTGGACTGTACCCACTTTCAGTCGGTATGCCAAATTGGGGGGCACTTTGACGGTCATAACGGGCTAACGCGAAGTCGGACGCAGACCCGCCGGACATCGTTGTACTCGCCAGGAGCAGGCGAGTAGAATGAGGGGTCGCATGAGCGCACTCAGGGTCTGGGGTCAGATACGGAGTTGGTACAAACTGACGGAATTTTGTGTTGAATTTTCGTGGTACGGTATAAAACAGGGAAATGGGTGATATAGCAGCGGGATGACTGGTCAGATCGAGACCCGCCTGGCCTCGTCAGATGCCTAGGTGGGTAGACTACTTGGAAACACGCGTACATTCAATCACTGATCCGATGGAGAACAGAAAAGCCAGATGTTAGTATGGTGGTCAGGCAAATTTGGGCTTCAAAGGATGCTATAAAAAGAAAGGTTTTGGTACGGTGGGGCGGACAAATAGACACAGCGAGTCACGAAGATCAAGCAGTACACATATGTATGCATAACTATATTTCCATATAAGCCTATATCAGGTCCACTCGGGACCATGGTCACCAGCCAAACCTAGCGTAAGTATTGGCTGTTAATTGAATGTTTACCTGTTTGCCCCTAGAATATCTCAGGAGATCCTCCAGCAATTTGCGATGTTTTGGGCTCGTTCGAAAGCCCATTCTCTACCGAGAAGTACTCGGGGCGTTTTCGGTGAATCTGAACCGTTGGACGGTTACGGGCCGATAAACAGGCCCGAGGTCCATTATTTCCGAATAATCGGAAACTACCGTAACCCATTTGTTTCAGCTTACTTTTGCGACCATTAAGCTATAGTTAGCTTGAACCAGGTAGAGTTGAGAGTCCAGTTTTTTGATTACTTTCCGATCCCTTAAATTCCCGGACGGTCTAAATTTTGAATTTCCAATAGGGAAATGGGGGAAGCAGTCGAGTACCGTTCAGGTTTTCTGTCCTGGCCAGTTAAACATTCTCCTACCTTCCTTGTCTTTCTGGGTTCGTACATCTAACCGAAGTGAACTTCCTCTGGGCTCACATGAGTCTGTCCCAAGATATAATTATACAAGAGATCATGCAATGGCAAAATCATGTTAATGGCAAATCATAACAAAGACAAAGATCATATTCATAGTAAGAGTATCAACGGCAATGAACAAAGTAATTATCCATGGCCATGGCACCATGCAACCTATTAAAAATCGTTCCCATATACTGTGTCTGGTGCCATTTGAGGCGCGTTTGAGTAGTTTTACCGTCGAAATCACGTCAGAGACACGTAACGGGCCGGAACGGGCCTGTTACATCTCTTATATTTTTAAATGGAAATTTTCGGACTTAATTATTCGGGTTGGGACAATGTTCTCTAGTTAAATTTCTTATGGTCAGAGTTCCTGCCTGCACTGGGGCCTCCGACGACTAAAGCCCCTTTCAAAAAGGATCGTGTGCGACTACTGTGACGGGTAGCCTGTGCTCTACGACCCCAAAGATAAGTTAAGCCATATGTACAGATAATATGATACAATATGGTACACGAAAGGCTGGGTCTCTAGTTTAATTTATTTTATGGTCAAAGTCTTTTATTGACTATCGTTGGTCTTAGCCACACCTAGTGGTCCTGGCCTGCTAATTTTGAAATTGGTTGTTTTTGGAGTTGCTTTTGGAGGGTTTCTCAAGATAGGTTATTCGGTGCAAATTGGGCCACGTTTCCGCCGAATCCTCCTTAAATCCTAGCAATTTCTGCATCCTCAAAAGTCCTCCTCTTATATTTTTAAGGGGGCGAAAAGGACTTTGTACTACGTTTTGAAAGGATTTTCAGCCTGGTCAAAAGTCGCTTCATTTAATTATTTCGGCCACGGTGCCATGGTAAGGTTTACGCATAGACAGATATATTGAACAACAAAGATAAATGTAGTATAGATGATTAAATATGACATTTACATTTTGTCAATACCCGGTTATACAATCATAACGATACTGTATGGTACACATATTCCGGGTTCACCGTCGGCGTTCTTTGCTAAACATTACGATAAAGATTTTTTTCGGTAGTTAGTGGTCATATTGTCATCTCGGAATTCCGTCCTTATTGTTTTAGTAACACTGGTTAGGTGCCAGGTTCTGTTGAACCCATTTGTGAAGGTATCCGACATAAGGCTCGGCAATGTGAGGTTCCACAATTTCGCTGCCGTCGGTGATGGTCTCCCAAGTGCCCGATTCGGTTAGTTCGGGCGGGTAGTCTGGCATCGACGATTTCTGTAGTCTGTCGGGAAATTGCCATTTAATGTCCTGAAATAATTTAGCGAACTTGTCGTCCCATTCGACCGTATTGTCCTGTCCGAGGTCCCAATGTGGAGGTGGCGGGGCTATAACTGCTCGGGCTCCATCACCGAGTAGGTAGTCGAATGAGCAGATATATCGGCGCACTCGACGCATGACTTTGCTGGGAGTGTCCAGCAAACGACCTTCGTGCGGCTTCGCTCGTAGGGCCGCTTTGTAGCCACCAAGAATCATGATTGTCTTGGTTTGTGGCGTGGCGATGCACGTTGCCAGCCGGACTAAAAATTGCATGGTGGCCCCTGGCCACGCCAGGGCGAACCACCCTTTCGAAGCGGCCATGTTGACCAAAGGCGCTGCTAATGAGTCGCCCAGAATCAAGACAGTTGGCCATAAGGCGACGTTATGTCGGAGGAAGGTTCGTACTTCCTCCAATAGGCGACCCATAACATTGTGGCATGGTCGCGGTCGTTTGCCGAAATTGATGTCGTCCGGCCCTAGGCCAATCCCCCAGAATGAATCGGATCTGTTCGCCTCGAGCAATTGGGCATATCCGGTGGCTAGTAGGGCGTCCCTGAACCGAGGAATCTTGAATTTCTCTAGTAGCACCGTCCGCATAAGGTGAGGGAGTACTGGGCGGAGGCGCTCGGTTGTTTCTGGGTCCAGGAACTTTTGTTTGTTCCGGCGGGAGATGGCTTTGATGTCTCGAGCTCCCATCTTCAGGTCCGAAATGTCCTGTTTCGCCTGTTCCTCGTCGAATAAATAGGTGACGAGGAGCTGGTATCCTTGCTCCGTCGAGGCGTATTCGATGGGGTACTGGCTTACGGTTTGGCCTAACGGAGCCATGTTTGAGAGTTCCGGCCAGTGTGTGCCTTTGGAGAGGAACGTTTCAATCGGCGCACCATAGTTGATAGTATAATACGGCACACGAGGTTGCGGAATTTGTTCCATGTCCTTGAATGATTTGATCCGGCGTTCCTGCAACAGTATTCATCGCCATTAGTGGCGGTTCTTGAGGGAGATTAGTAGCGGAAGCTCGAGCTTCCGGGGAGTGTTTCTTGAGTGATTCAAACGTTACAACCGTCCCTCGCGAGGCGGTTGTCTAGGAGGTCGGACCACCTCCAATCCGACATCCTCACGTCGTAATTGTCTTTGTACACTGTCCTCGTCAGGTTCCAAGTCCGGATGTGCGGATAGCATGTCCTCGATGTCCCGTTCGTCAAAGATGTCCCTGAAAGGTTCAAACATGTCGTGCCGTGCACGAGCACTACCAGATGGATAATCCATTGGCATAACAGGGTCACGATGTCGAGTCGGTGGAGCGAGGGGGATAGTCCGTCGAGCTGGAGCGGTAGTTTGGGGCTTTAACCGTCGGGTGTCGAGACGTGGTATTATGACACGAGCTTCTTCTCCGTGTGGTAAATAGTCTTCATACCAGCGACAACGGTCCCTGGCTTGTCTATGTGGTTGTCGGCGGGTACGTTGAGGGGTTCTTCCCTTTCTTGAATTTGGTGTGCAGAGGGTCCCAGCTCGGGAGATCCCTCGCTCTCCTCCGTTGGTG